>CAIGRT010009329.1:8881-22766 GCA_903798405.1 Fraxinus platypoda
AAAAAAAAAATTATCTTTTTTTGGTTTTTACAATGAATATTTAATTTTTCTTGTCATGTAGAATGATTTCAGACGTATTAGGTATACAAGTTGGATTAGTGCTTGATAGTTTGAGAAGATGGAATCATCTTTAGTTTGATTGACTTGATAAAGTTCATACTGAAGTTTTTGGAGGTCTATACGTAAGTAATTAGAGACTGGTCATGAAAAAGTGTACTATTATAATGTTAATGGCTTTTCTTTTGAAGGCATTTTATAGAAGAACAATGCTTTTTGGAAGATATTCTTAGCATATTTTGTCATCAAATGCTGAATCAGATATGTAAGGGGACCAAATGAACAATGGTACCCCTTCAAATTATTGTTTTAACATATCACTCATCATTTTGGATTTGTTCCATCACTTTTCATACCCTTATTGCTTGAACTTAGATTACTCTGTTTTATGTTTAGCTTTAGGAAATCCAAGGTCTGTTTTTATCTCGTCATTCTGAGGTTGCATTTTGCACTGTTCCACATAGGGTGTCAACGTGATTCTATTCAAAAATTAAGAAAATAAATGCCAATAGCATACTCATAGAACTATAGATTCTCATCGTTGTTTTCCCCTCTTTTCTTACCTTCATATGTGTGTTTTGCAGATATGGGATTTTAATTTGGGCCAATTGAGAGGCCACGAGGATTCTAGTGCACTAGAATTGGATTACGGTGCAAGTGACCAATACATGGTGCAAAATTATGGAAAACTACTAAAAGGTGCTTCCTTGGCAACTAGACGAGGAGTAGCATTCCCTGGAGTAAACTTTCCAATTGCACATGAGAATGCCATACCGTTTAATGTAAGTTGTTTGTCTGTGGAAATCTCTGATTCTCAAGTTTTTTCTCATTAGATTCATTGCTGATTATTTCGTGCAACTTTATAACAGTATAAGAAAATCTTTGGCTCTGTCTAGTTTGGAGAGACGATGACAACTGCCAATGTCTTTATGCCGTCTTTAACTCTAAATATCAGCTTAGTTACTTTTCTTACCATCTTTATTTACTCATTTGTTAGAATTGTCATTCAAACACGCAATCAATGAGAGGACAGAATAATCAAATGTTAAATTATGTTGATTGTTATTAACAGCTACATAGTATTTTGGCTACTTTTCAGAAACTTGTAAACAAAATTAAACAGATGAAATCAATGCAATTATAGTTTCATAAAACTTTTGGATCATAATAAATTCTGATCTTTTCACCTTAATTTCCCTTTTTTTTTCTTTGAAGGGACAAGGACGTGTTAAAACCTCCTTTCAGTCATTTTTGGATCAACCCTTCACTCTGCAAAGAACAACTCCACTCAATTATACTCGTGTCAAGCCTTTACTCAAGAAAAGAAAAGTCCTAACTATTTTTAGTACTCTCGGAATTTACTTGTCAAATGAGCTGCACTACTTGGACCTGTGTACTGGTGTCACTTGTGGGTATGTGTCCATAGATTAAATTCATGTCCTCGTGATACCTCAAAATTCATGGTACATGGCCAACATCAAAACATGAACTTTTTTACTTATTTATTCTTACGATAAATGATGCCTAACATCATTTAAACTTTACAAATTAACAATTCACATATATCTGAAGTGGGCATGGAAGGAGTTAAGTGG
Source organism: Fraxinus platypoda (assembly GCA_903798405.1). Lineage (NCBI taxonomy): Eukaryota > Viridiplantae > Streptophyta > Magnoliopsida > Lamiales > Oleaceae > Fraxinus > Fraxinus platypoda. The sequence goes on from CAIGRT010009329.1 coordinate 10,534, forward strand.
CATCAATATGATTTAAACTCGTGATCAATACAAATAGTCACAAACTTCAACACATACCCTTGTTCGAGTTTTTGTGTCCAACATGGGTTGTTAAATTAAATTAATATATGAAAGAAATATAGTGAAGGCTGACGTGCTGACGATTTTGTTCCTTGTTTTGGATTCTCTACTCTGTCATATAATATCATCTGGAGCTAAAAATGTGATATACATTGTCGAACTGTAGAGTACCTCAAATAACCCAACAGCAAGCCAGGGGCTTGCAACATCTGATAGCAAGGCTAGGCCCAATTGCTCTGGTGGCTCAAAAGACATCCATTTCGTAGATCATTCTGTTTTGGGGAAAAACGAAAGCACCACAGCAGCAACAATCAAAGCTGATATGGAGCTTCTGGCAAAGAACAGAGGCAAGGCTATGCAACGTTACAAGGAAAAGAAGAAAACCCGGAGGTACCTATTTACTTTTATTTTTGTTTCAGCATATTTCATGCCTACATTTTTTTCCTTAATGGAGTTCCACTGTGCTTTATCTGATAATGATGTTGTTTTGTAACCAGATATGATAAGCATATACGGTATGAATCAAGGAAAGAAAGAGCTGATACAAGGAAACGATTCAAAGGTCGATTTGTGAAGGCTAGTGAAGCTCCAGATGGATAGGCAAATGAGTATCTACAATTCCGTTATCACATCACTTGCTTTGCTTGTATGTATAACTTTGTATAGCCACGTGGTCTCACCCAAAGAAGCTGTGTGATTTTCCCTAGTGCTCTCTGTGCGGTTGTGCGCATATGCATGCACACATGACCCCGTGCTATGCGACGATCTTATCATGTCAACGGGTAGGATGATGGCGTTCTGTATCAGAATTATGTGAGCCCTGAATGATTTCTTGAAACGACTTAACTTGTTCACATCCTAAGCTGATCCAAACAACAAATTCGACGATCTCTTTGAAATTGAGAATCTCTCACTACCTATCTTTTTCCCTTTTCTTTATCATGATTTATTATAATTTCCCCTTGAACGAATTTCTGTAATAGATTAAGTTATCAGAGAGGGGACGATTTTATTAGTTTAAATTGTCTTTAACACGGGTTGCGTGACGGGGCTGCTTGGCATTCCATAAAGAATCACCTTTCTTGATGCATTGATTGAATACTTGAGGAGCAAGTGGCAATTTATAGTACTTCAAGTGGGGGCAGTGTCATTAATAGATTGGCATTCACGAGAAATCTATTGTTAGATTTACTACCAAATATGTCCGAATCTGTATTTACTGTGGATCACATTATATACTACGTTCTTGAGGAGAAGGGTTTAAATAAAATGATTCAACCAGCCAGATCCCTGTACAAGCCAACTTCAATTTCATGTCGAATTTACTGAGTTTGGAGAGAGTTATGCCACATTACCAAATTGATTTTACCACAATTGTGACGAATTAATACTTGGCAATATTTCATTGGTAGTTGGGCCAAAAACATTTTCCAACCATTTAATCACAATGTGCCAACTCATTTTGACAATCTGATTCTGGTAAAATAATATGTACAAATGGCATAACTCGTTTGGTGATCATGGACCCCATTTTGTAAGGCATATCTTGTTGTAGATAGCTTGTGTCAAGTTTGAAATTTGGAGTTTTAACCTAGCCATCAAAGCACTCAACAAATAAAACAAGCCTTTAGTATTTTGAATTTTTCAAGGAGTTGTAGTTAAGGCACTTGTGAAAATCTCCTCTCATCATGTGAGTGCTTTTAAAGTTATACAACAAAAACTCACACCGTTCACAATTGATTCCATCGATACTCTTTATTTCCTCACAATTTGATGTGCCTTATGCACTGGATTCAAAACTTTAAAAAAAATATTCATCTAATGATTCTTGAATCAGCACTTGAAAAATGGACATGCCCTTGTTTCTCCTTAAGAATACTCTAGGATCCAGGATGAAGAAAAGCTTCAGAAAGTTCTGCAATGGAGATGGCTCTACCTTGACCCTCGACCAGCAAACGGTCGATCATAATGGCTCCTCTTATGCGGTGGCTAAATCACCGATAAGGGAAAGCCAACCGACTTTGGAGGAAATGATTTTACAATTAGAATTGGAAGAGAAGATGGCTAGGATAGCAAAACTTGATGAAGGTAATGGTATCCAGCACCACCGGATGTCATGTGTCGATAGTTCTGATATCCTAAGAACTGCAAGGAATGCGTTAAATCAGTACCCTCGATTTTCTCTGGATGGAAGAGATTCCATGTATCAATCTTCATTTAGAAACTTGGCCACTATCAACACAAGGTTAGGTGATCTAGCAGCAGAGAGAACTCGAAGATTGCCTGCCATTATAGGTGGAGAGAGCGTGATCTGGTGTAAACCGGGGGTAGTGGCTAAATTGATGGGTCTTGAGGCCATGCCAATTCCAGTAAACAGCAGAACCCACAGGAGAGAGAGACTTGGCAGCATCATAAAGAAGCAAAATCTAAGGAGGAGAGCTGGAAGACAAGAAATCGAAAGGAGGTTTGTGAATGATGCAAATGCTTGTTTTGGCGCGAGGAGAGGGATATCGACAGGCTCTTGTTCAAAAACGGGAAGATACTGTATAATGAAGCCGATAGCTGGGGCGCCTCTAAATGGTGAAGTAGGCTGGCCAATGCGGCATTTTGCCAAGAACATCTAAGCTTTTTGTGAGATCATTATCTTGAATTGGATCAGATTGTAGCCAAGGAGAACAAAAGATGTTAAATTGTTATGCTATTTCTTGTTACACTTCTACTTGTTATACCTAGGACTTATCATCCCCACAAAGTAAAACTGAATCCAAAAGAAAACATCTCAGCAAAATCTATGATTTCATATGCAAAATAAATCATTATTTTGAGGTGTCAATTAAATTTGCTGCTTACAAATATTTATTGAATTTGTGGAAGATAGAGATTTCTTGAATGTCTTGATAAATTTCTCTACTGTTCTACCTGCAAATAAGCACACTTTTTAATTATTTTGATCAATTGATGGTTATTAAATACTCTTTAAATCCACCATCTGCATCAACTCTTTTAAGTTCTAATTCAACTACCTGCATTAGTTTTCATTGTTAAAACTATTCCTCAACTAAACTTTTCAACCAGTCAATTACAGAATTATTTGATCCTTGAAGGAAAACAGATTTTCTAGATTGTTGAAACTGAAAATTCCAGTAGGCTAAATGTTACTTAAATTTGGTAGTTGTGTGTGTCTGTGTCTGTGCACATAAATACATTTTACAGCATGAACAAATTGATGGGGTCAATTCCATATGATCCAGGACAACTGAAGAAACTTGTAACCTGGGGTCTTCACCATAATAACCTCAGTGGACCCTTCACTCCATAGTACTTTGATTCGTGAAGTCTCAGAAGTGTATTAACTTAGTTACAATCATAGGTCTGCAAATAGAGTCAACAATGAATCAATAAAACAAATTTCTGACCAATTGATTCCTGTTAAATCTGTACAGAAACATTTCAAACAAGGATTTCTGTCGTGTGGTACAATTCCAATGTCGGGCTCCTTTTCTAACTTCTATTCCCTTTGTTGTCAAGAGTAAAATGCGACCTAATGTTATTAGTCTTGTAATCTTGTCACAGAAAATTTTGGAATTAAGTTTCAAAATTGACCTTTACATCATGGAAAACAATACAAAATTGCTAATACAATGTAGCATGAGATAGCAAATTTAACATACTGTAGACTGAATATTTAACTAACAATATTTAACTAACTAGAATCGAAAACTAACCAGCACGTTTAATCATAACAAATAAAAAGATTGACAGAAGTGCCTTGGATGACAAGTGAGTTCATCAATTACCTCACAGTTTACTTGCATTTACATTATATACGATGTAGGGTTGCTGCTGGTTGATACATAGGGCAGTGAAATGGGTGTTAATGGAGGTGAAGAAATTCCTCCAGTCAACTTCAAATTTTGAGAAGCTTCTAAAGGTATGTGCGATGTCGATTCTTTTCGACCTCCAGTGGGAATAGAATAACTGCGAGAAATAGTCTGTGGCAGCATTGAAAGTGAAGATGTTGCTGAAGACATTGCTGGTATGCTTGCAGCAGTTAGCTCACGACCTTTTGATAGCAAAGGGCCTGTATGAGACATGCGATTGGAGAGCATTTTAGAAGCTAAATGAGCTGGGGGTAGAGGCAGCTCATGAAGTTCGTTTATTATAGGCGATGACAGGAAAGTAGGTGAAAAATGTGATGATAATTTGGGCATTGACATTGGCGGAGGTTGTGGAGTGCGCAATATAGACCCAGAAAATGGCAGAGGGTATTTTGCTGAATGACCACTGGCAGATAAATTTGAGTTCTTCGGCCAGGGCTTGCCTGTTATTGGATCAGAGAAATTTTGTCTTTTGACTTTTCTAGTATCAATCGCAACATTTGGATCAAACTGTTTCAATGAGAAGCCATCTGACAGTGAAGGGGGCAACCGACTGCTTTTTGTATTGTAATTGCTCTCTTTGAGCACCTGTTTTGCATCTAAGATAATAGGTCCTGAAGTTTTCTCATTTGCTACTAGTTTTTCATATATATTCTGGTTCAGAGGAGACGAATGCCACAAGCTATGGCTCGCTTGTTTCTTTTGTGACAATTCAGTATCTGCTGTCCCAGAACCAAGACTCTGTGCCTCAACTGGTGTGGGTAGAACATATGATGTAAACCTGCGTGATGGTGAAGGCACCATCTGTCTTGGCCGCCCAGCTGGATCAAGTTTCTTCTCACGAAAGAGAGGTGCTGATTGGCTGATCATCGTAGTCTCTCTGTGGAGGGCAAAAGAGTTTCGACCAGTACTTCTTTCCAAATTTTCCTGAAACAAGTGCAATAAGGGCATATTGATAAGTGTGGCTCAATATTCTCACAGAGGCGCCAGAATCACATAGTCAGCAGCATAAAAGTTTGATTGGATACCCCTAAAACAACATCAACCTCTTTCAATATGCAGCAAATGGAAATCATAGCTAACAGCAAATGAACCAATTCTTTATAAGTAAACTCAGCTACACGTGTGTGTATAGTATGCCAAGTTCATGTGTCAATAGACACCATTGGATACGCAAAACCTTTTTTGCACAGATTCAGGCTGTAAATTATGCAACCTTTCAATCCATTCAGGGTCTTTCGTGGTGCTTTCTTCCCATTCAAGACCTTATATAAAAATGGCCTCAAGTCCATTCATGATATTCCTCATAGTCATATTCATTTCTCTTTTGAGCCCGAACCCTTAATAGTTTTTGAAAGCTACAACTTTGTTTACTTCACTCTACTACCGCATACCCTTTCAAGATGTCCTTGTTCATTGGATAGTATGCAGTAATGAATTACAGTAAGGTGTCTGCAAGACTGTCCCCATAAACAGGGTATAGGAAAACATTTCTTAAATAACTTGCCATGACAAATGTCAGCCATCCAGGGGCATCAACCATGGAACATTAAAATTTCCGGTTGATTTATTCAGGTGCTCTAGGTCACTATGTACTTCATTTGACCTAAAAATTTGAATTACTTAACTAGATGAATTATAATAATGGATATGTTGGCTTATCAAGTTCAAAATATACTGTCTCCATTGAATTGTTAGCGTCCTACTTTCCATTTTAGGATGTCACAGTATTAAATCAAACTACGTTTTCTCAAGCACAACCTTAACGAAAAGGCAAGTTGAAACTGGGTAAAAGATAAAGGCAAAGCATAAAATTTGAAATTTATACCTCAAAATAGCATGTATGAGAAGTAGGATGGGGCAACTAGTATCTTTTTGGGAGAGGGGGAGGAGGAGATTGAGCCATGTAGGATCTTTACCTTAGCTGAACCTAATTTAGTGCTGGGAGGAGATGTAGTATCCACATTATCCAACTGCAAATAAAGATATATTTATAAGTAACTGCACGTTTAAACCAAAGTGATAAATGATTTGATGCACAACTATACAAGGATACATAATATGCCAGATGAGGACAAAGTTTAATTAATCATCTCCTAAATATTCAATCACATCTATAAGGGAAAGAAAACAATCTCCTAATAATATAATAATCTCTCCGAAAAGAATTAGAAATAATAGAAGTAGAGGAATCTAAAACTAATAGTAACAATAGAGGTCTAACATTATCATCCATTCGTCCTATATCAATACACACGGGGTCTTACCTCCATTGAGGTTTTAGAAACTTCTAGAACTGCACTATTTAGTCCATGGTTAAAACTCAATTCTCCATCATCGGGACTTTCAAGATCATCTACAGTACCATCACCCTCGTCATTGCCATCATCATCAACATCACCCCAGTCATCTTCAAGTCCGCTAAACTGGTAATCAATATGCTGATGGTCAGCGACCATTTTGATATGTGGCTCAATTGCCTCAAGAGATTTGAGAGCCTTCTTGAAGAATGACAACTATTATGAAGAATAAACATATTACTAAAGCTATAATACAATTGAAATATACAGGATATATAACCTCCTGTGCAACGAAGAAAAAGACCTGTGCAGCATGATGGCGAGCTGCCTGAGTTAGAAGACTGCGGGATTGTCCTTGCTTTAGAGATTTCATACGGAATACAAATGCATTAGCCTCCTCCTCATATTCATCCTGAGCTACTTGAAACTGGTGTGAAGAAAAACACTCTCCTCTGCTACCTTTCAACTTCCCCTTCTCTCTACATGTCATCAGGTCCTCGTATATTTCTCTGAAAGGCATAAATTCAAATTAAAAAACATGCCCAGTAGGTTCAGAAGAAGTAATATACCAAGGGAATGAAAAATTTTGGACCTTTTATGATCACATCGCCTCTTCATCTCCTGTATATAAGGGGGAGAAGCTCCAAGTAAAAAAGCCCAAATAAGTGTAGTACAGCTATAGACATAAAAAATGCATGCAAAGAAGCAATAATATGCTTGAACATCTCTAATAGAGTTACAAATTATAGACATTCAACGCACATATTGCAATCTAATATGAGAAACAAACATGACTAAGCATAAGTTTGCTGTGCTCAAAAGTTACTTTTCTAGAAAGTGAGTTAAGACTTTGAAAATCATGTTTTGCAAAATAATTTAAAAGTAAGTTTAACATACTTTAAACACAGCCAAATATTCTGTAAGCCCAAACGAGTAGAATTGTTTACGTTACATTAATAAATCCAGCTGATATTGTACAGCCAGGTACTGTGAATGAAAAGAAACAATGAACGGGAAAAAAAAGACTACTTTAAGCAGTCCGCTTTCGGCTAGAATCCACAGAATTAAGTTAAAAATAAAAAATTTGAAAGCTGAGGCAAAAACAATCAAAATATTTCCAACAAAGGATCGCATGCTTCTAATGATAGCAGCATAAGATCCAGGGCTGCCGTTGAAGGAAATTAGACAGACGCATTATCCTTTCTTACAGGCATTGAAGCTTTTCACATTCTATAAAATGCTTTCGCTAAAACTAGTAAATTACAGGACATTGATAGCACTGACCACAGCTTATTCAAACAAAAGAAAAAATCAAATTTGAAACTCATTGAACAATCCATGGAACCCACCTCAACTATGTGTAGCTCATTAAGAAGAGAGTCTGACGGGATCGTGATTGTCTTAAATAGATTAGAGCGCTGAAATGCAGAACGCGGTATTTTAACAAATAGAGATATGCATTGTGAGAAACAGAAAGAAATTGAAAGTAATTCATACACAAATATGATACGCACATAACCATCAACAAATTTCTGAAGCTCAAGCTGCACTTTTCCCATCATCAATAGAACTTTTCCTGCAGAAAACAGCAATCTGTTGGATTTTGAAGAAAAAAAAGCTATGACTGCATTCTAACTTAATCAAATCGAAATATGAGAAACCGATAAGTATCCAGAGAGCTTCAAAAGCACAATGTATAAAATTGCATAAAATTATATTTCATGGAAGCAAAACTAAAAGACAAACTTGTTTCCGTACTGCAATTCCAATTATGCTATTCATGAAGTCTATCTTGTACTCTCTGGCCTCTTTAATGAAAAAGTTAAGATTGGGTATGAAAATCCAAACTCGAGCATCTGAAACATGAGAAAATCCTTACATTCTTCACTAAAGATTTCATGTTACAAGGTTTGATCCTTCAATTTTTTTCTGGAAATTTTTTCTGAGTGTTACGAAAAAGAAAGACAATGAATGTTTTAGTTAACAGAGAGAGTAGTCCCACACCATCAGTGGAGCAAAGAGAAATCCTTGCAATGTAGATATTCAATTTATTTTTTTTAAGAAAAGAAGGGGAAAAAACTTATAATTTGCAATCCCAGCATCTTTAACATGGCCGAGTTGAAAGACCAGTTACTACGAAAAATGATGAAGATTGTCTTTCTAAGCTAACCACAAAAATAAAAATAAAAATATTAAATATAGACTCAGAAACACGTCCTTGAATACCAACCTAATTGCTGTATAGTACTAATGGATGCATAAGTTATAACAACTTACAGAGGACCATTGGTATAAGCACAATAAAATTTCAATTTACCACTTTCTTCATCATCAATTAATGCTGTTTTCTCGAGCAGACAATCACCCATTTCTCCCAGTGATTCTGAAAATTCTGAGAGCAGTGGAATTTGTTAGAAATTTCTTATTAGCTTTAACCTAAATAGTAACAAAATTAAAATGGTTCTCAAAAGGATTTTCAAATGCCAAATATTTTTTCCAGATTCCGAAATGCTTAAAGAGATGGCCAGACATCCATCGACTACCATAATAATATGACTAGTAATGCAACTTCTTTTGACAATGAAAACCAAACCTCTGAAGCACATAAAGTAAAAACTTGGCCTACTTCAGTGTAAAAACTTGGTTGAAAATGTTCAATCTCGTGCATCAGAAACCAAAAACCCTTTATCGCAGCAAACATGACCCATAAACAAGAGTTTTAGGCTGTTCATTGGAGCTATTAGACTTAGAGTCCTACTCTAACGCTCTTCATTGTGTCAATACTTGTGTATAAATTGCAGAATAAAGGGAGTCGGACTTGAAAAAAAAATCAATACATCAAATAGAATACCATATACGTTGTTTGCTGTTTCTGCTGCAACTGAAAATAACTTATCATAGCAGTCTCTCAAATCAATCATGTCCTGATACAAAGAAAATCAAGAATTTTCCACCATTTGTTAGCATCTCAGCATAAACCAGTAGTGTCATTAAAGCATTACACTTGTAATCAAGGACTTTGCTTGGTATACATAATTATTGTACATAGGGGTGTCCATAACCCTACATTACACTTGTAATCAAGGAGTTTGCTTGGTATACATAATTATTGTACATAGGGGTGTCCATATCCCACACATGGGGTGGAGCCCACATTTTTTAGGACCCACCCCATGTGAGGGTTATGTAAAGTCTTATATAGAGTAAAATGTTTGAACAATCACTGAACTTTAACATGGTTACGACTTACTCACTGAACTTCAAATTGCCTCTTAATGGTCACTGAACTTTCGGACGTTGCACCACATCCAACACTCACCAAATTCCATTACCATCGAAGCTGACGTGGTGGACAGAAAACACACGTGGAAGGTGACGGCCATTTAAAAACTTGACAAATCACAAAATCATCCACCTCACCTAAAAAAACCCACACAAAACACGACTCTCTCCAAGAAAACCCGTCTCATTCCAAATTCAAGTGAAAATCCCCAAATCCCTCCCGTCTCCTTCCCCACAACCCTAAAATCGCGACCGTCCGATTCTCCCCTGCTACCCATTTCTGAACAGAAGACATCTCACATTGATATATTCACACTACTCACATGGAGGGACCATATGGAGGTATAATTCTCGACATTTTTACGAATTTATGCATTGTTGTCGTTTTTCCTGTCTGCCACTGTAAATGAAAACATTCACGTGTGTACACAAACAAAGTTTTTGTTTTGTAATCGTTTCATTGATCTACTGTACACCAATTTTTTTTTATTTTTTTTTATTTATTTATTTTTTTTTTTGTGTGAAACTTGAACTATTCGAATGGTTTAGGGTTATTCATTAGTCAATTTTACTTGAAATGTACAGGCTACTCTCGAAATGGGGAAGATCCAGACTTTATTACCTCCGTGAATGAGTTGGATTATGAAGATGACGATGCCCTGTATGATGAGAAAGTAACTAAAGGGATTGAAGTAGGACTTGACGGGGATGGTGAGCAAGACCTGGACTTCATTGATTCTGACAGGGAGTTAGATGTAGATGGTGATGCTGCGATATTCGAGCATGATGTAACAGATGACGATGATGACCCAGACTTTGTTGCTTCTGAGAATGAATTGGACTTACAAGATGACATATTGTACGATCGTAATGTAACAGATGGGATTGAAGTTGGTCTGAATACGGATGAACAAGACAACGAGTTAGGGAACACACATCAAGTTGAAGGAAAATTTGAAGTGGATGATGAATTGGAGTATCCGTCTTCCGCAGAATTGGTATCGGCGATTCATCGAACGATGAGGTTGGCTGCAAGTTTCCAGAGTTTTTGGCCGAAACTCAGATGAGCAATCCACAGTTCGAAGTAGGACAGCTTTTCAGGGATGTTGTCGAGTTCCGTAAAGCAGTAAGAAATTACGGTGCGGTAAATGACTATAATGTTATATTCAAGGCAAATGATACGAAAATAGTTCAGAGTGTTTGCAAAGATGGATGCAAATGGAGGATTTGGGCATCATATATGGGTGACAAGGACAGGGTCCAAATGAAGTCATACAGTCCGGACCACACGTGCAGTCGAGAGCAGTACAACAGGAATTGTAATTACTATTTCTTGGCACAACGTTATATTAACTAATTCAAGGCTGACCTTAATTGGAAAACAATGAGCATAATTGCCACGGTTAAAGAAGACCTAAGGACTGAGATTAGCAGGAACGTTGCTTGGAAGATGAGGAGATATGCAAGCGAATTGTTGAATGGAACTATTGAGGATCAATTTGCAGCGTTGAGTGCTACGGTTCTGAAATTCTACGTACAAATCCTGGGTCAACTGTCGTCATAGCAACCAATACTCAACATATATTCCAGGGGATTTACATTTGCTGCAAGGCTTGCAAGACAGGTTTTGTTGACGGTTGTAGGAGGGTTATTGGGGTTGATGGGTGCCATTTGCGTGGAATCTTTGGTGGTATACTGCTTACTGCTGTTGGACATGATGCCAACGATTGTATATACCTTGTCGCTTATGCTGTTGTTCAGAAGGAAAATATGTTAGCATGGCGATGGTTCATGACATTCAAATTGGTAATGGTGAGCAATGCAAGTTTATGACTGATCGACAAAAAGGTCTCCAAAACGTCATAAATGAAAAGTTCCCTGAGGCAGAGCATAGGTTTTGTGTGCGACACATGTACACCAACTTCTTCACAGCAGGGTATAAGGGCAAAACTTTAAAGGACTTTCTGTGGAAAGCTGCAAAGTCAACAACAATTGCTGACTTTATTCATTGGATGCGTCGAATTCGTAATGTAAGTGAAGGAGCATATGGGTGGTTGATGGAAAGGCCTGCACAAGTGCGAGTAAGTCTCATTTCCCGGTGTTCTCAAAGTGCGATGTCTTACCGAACAACGGCTACGAGGTGTTCAATAAGACGTTGGAAGATTGAGAGAAGCTTATTCTATCAATGCTTACTTCAATGCAATCGACGTTCATGACTAGAATACAGAAACGCAGGGATATGATGAGGAGGTACAATGGGAGGTTGTGTCCAAAGATTAAAAAACGTGTTGATAAACTTGTGGAGGCTTCAAGAGAATGCATCCTACATCTGTCGGGAGGTCCTAAATGGCAAGTTGATTGTAGCTATGGGACGTACGTTGTTGACCTTGAGGAAAGAACCTGTGCTTGTAGAAGATGGGAGTTGACTGGAATTCCTTGCATTCATGCAATGGCGGCGATACGAGAATGTAGAAATGACCCGGAAGATTTTGTTGACAATTGCTACTCTGTTGACTCATACTTACGTTGCTACAACAACATCCTAAACCCAATTAACGGCAGAATGCTATGGCCCCAAGTAGATGGTGAGAGTATTATTCCACCACAGTGGAAAAAACTGCGAAGGGCAAGAGGCAGACGAAGAGGAGAAAACAGGCAGAAGTAGGGATGGCAAAAAAACCCGACAAATCCGATACCCGCGGGGCCCCGCCCC
>CAIGRT010009370.1:0-12082 GCA_903798405.1 Fraxinus platypoda
TTTCACGAGTATTGTGTTTTGCATCTCTATGCTATTATACCTATTCAAAAGTTATTTAGCCCCTGTTTAAGCCCCATTTTTTGGAAAAAAAATGTATTTTGGAATAGTGATTTTTTTGGAGAATGTGTGGTTAAAAATTAATGAAAAGTTTTGGATTTACGTATAATATTATTTTATTAAAAAATACGTAATTGAAAATAAGAAAAAGAAAAATATATTTTGAAAATAATGAGAACCAAACAAATGTTAAAAGCAATTAACTTTGTTATGTATTTTTTTACTTATAAATAAATTATTTACATGTGTGATTTTTCATTTTTACTTGTGATTAATTTTTTCACTTGTAAATAAAATTTTAATTTATAAGCAAGTTGTTTAAGTTATAAGTAATTTTTTTTTACGTATTACTAATAATTTATATACTTACTTGTGTTTGATAGATATTATTGAGAAAATAAATAGTGATACGATGAGAAATATGTGATTAAAAAGTAAGGAAATTTTATTGATGTGGTGAAAAATATTATTTTATTGAAAAATGTGTGGTTGAAAATGAGTTTTAAAAGAACGTATTTTGAAAAAAATGTGTACCATGAGCATAAATTTTTTTGTTGCAAGTAAATTATAAAAAAATTCTTAAAGCATTAACTTTAATAGCAGTTTACTTCACATCTAACCTAAATCATGAATGTCATTTATTTTTTATATTTAATTCATCCTCAGACGGTAAATATCGTATATTCCACTGTTCTACGGAGGGCCGCAAATAGTAATTTTTTTTCCGTAAAAAGGTTTGAATTCCAATCCAATTCCATTTTTGTTCTGTTTGTTATCTGATTACCACCCGCTCAGTTAGGGTGAACAATTTAGGAAATAATAGTGCCTTTTCTCTCTCCAGGAAAATTTGTTTTTCTAGTTGAACAATTCTCGAAGTTAATGCTGAGATGCTTAATTTTTTTAATTTTTTTTTTTGGTTTACCGCATTTTGGCTTGAAATTGGCTTTTGTATCTTGCCTTCTTTCGTATTTTTTTAATCGAAGGCCTGAAATTTTGTAATTTAGCTTCAGTTTTCCAGGTTTGCTCAACAATTAAACAGGTGGGTTTTTGGGAACTTTTCAATTGATTCTGGAGTTTCTTTACTTTTGATTAAATTTGACGAGGGCCTTTCGTTAAATTATGGAAAGATAGGGAGAAGAAACACAAGAATAATTATGAAACTATGGAATTATCATCAGAACCTTTAATTTCATTATGAAACCATCAGTATGAAAATATTATGGTTAGCTTTCCACTAATATATAATGTAAAAGCATATTTTATCCGAAGTATATGGAAATAAAATCATTAATGTCGAGGAGAATGTGAAGTTACTGCTTTGTTTAGGAAAGGATTCAACCTTTCGGGGAGCTTTGGATTTTTGTTCCTTCACAACTCATCAAATGAAACTATAACCACGTTTATACACGGACAACTGTAGTCCTCTAAAATATGGAGTAGCTTTGCAAGATGTTTCCCTCACGGACTTCCATAACTTGGTCAATGATTGAAGTCAATAGACTGCTGCCTGACATTTATTTTCTGCTGCTGCTTCTTTTATTAGTTTCACTAATGCCATTTTTATTTCCCCCTTCACAATGTAAGTTTAGATGGCTGGAAGAAATCGTATCCCTCATGAAGCTTTTGATCACCGGCGTGGTTTTCCCTCAGAAGTGCCTGTTGCCCGGGGTCCTTTGCCCCGGTCAATGCATCCTCACCCTGCTCTATTAGAGGAAGAACTTGAAATGCGACACGTTGAACTTCACCAGCTTCTAGGAGAAAACAGGAGACTGGTTGAAGATCGAATTGCTCTAGAAAGAGAACTAGGTGCTGCAAAGGAAGAAATTCGCCACATGAATCTTGTCATTGCTGATATTCGTGGTCAACAAGAAGTTCAATCTAGGGAGCTTATTGAACGTGGTATGAAGCTGGAAGCTGATCTTCGTGCAACTGAGCCTCTGAAAAAGGACTTCATGCAACTTCGAGCTGAATTTCAGAGGCTGAACTCCCTTAGGCAAGATTTATCTGGGCAGGTCCAGACCCTGAAACAAGACCTAGCAAAATTGCAGGCTGATAACCAGCAAATTCCTCTTTTAAGGGCCGAGATCGATGGGCTGGGTCAGGAAATTCTGCATGCTAGGTTTGCTGTCTTGGCTTTGGAATAAATGTTTGCACAGCGATTGGTTTAAGTGGAAACTGCTTTTTGGTTTCCATGGATCATATCAGTTCTGCTTAAGCTATGGTTTTTTTGACTTGCAGAAGTGCCATTGATTATGAAAAGAATGCACATATGGAGCTAATGGATCAGAGACAAGCATTAGAAAAGAACTTGGTGAGTATGGCACGTGAAGCTGAAAACCTACGTTCTGAGATTGCAAGTTCCGATGGTAGAGCATGGGGTGCAGGTAGATACTGTCTTTTAGACCTCTACAACCTTTACTTCCATGGTCATTGGACGTGATATTATTTTTGCACGATATTCAGATACTCCTTTAGTTTATTTTTCAAGTAGAAGCATTGATGCGTGAGCATGTTGTTATGCCTTTATTCAGTTCGTGGTTGTACATGTTGGCAATACAAAGATGGTTTAGTGCTGATGGAAAAAGTCCTATTTACAACTGTGTAAAATAAAATCTGTCTAAAGTGTTTGTGGTCATCTTTTTTCACCCTGCTACTCTTGGAGTGCCCAATGTATTATTTACTTTTTGGTGAAACTATATCCATGCCTTTGCATACAGTTCAAGATATTCACAAATTTAGCTGGCCAAAATTATTTCAACGGTATTTTAACTTTTTCACATTTTGACACATGGTTTTACCTTTATGGAATCCACACAGTTTAAACCCAACTAGTGTTAAAACTAACTCTTCTTGAGTTCTTCTCATTTTGCATTAATTCAAAACTAGCATATTTGTGGCTTGGAATTTTTCTACATTGTTAAAATTTCTGACCACGTGTTTGCTGAAGGCGGACCTTATGGGAAGAAGTTTAGCAGTTCTGATGCCAGTTTTCCTACACATTATAGCGATGGATATGGGATTCGTCCGGTATGTATGCTACTAACATGATAATTCAGACATTTGTGTTGTTTCTTTTAAAATCAATTTTGGAAAGGACTGTCCTTTTGTATTAATGTACATCTTTTCCCAGGGTGCTACAGATAAGGGTATCCTGTATGGTTCGGGTTCTGCTTCCTGGGGAGGCCTTGAAAAACCGTGGATGGATCGTCGTTGAGATGTGGATGGCTATGCATCAAGATTCACAGGAGCACACTTGGCTGTCCTGTTTGTTGCTGCATAATAGAAGAAACAGGCTTTAGCATTTGTTTCATGAAATCGTGCGTACTTATACCTGTAGTTTGATACATTGCTTGTTTTCTTTACTGATCTGTGTAGGAGGTTAAGGGTACTTTCTTTTATCTAATGGTGCTGTGTTAGTATTCCTTTATGACCAAAACTATGACTAGTATATAAGATGCTTTCCTTACTCATTATGTGCATACATCATTATGTTTTCAGCGCTTTATTTCTGATTTATTTTGTTTATTATTTATGTTGATTGTATATTGAAATTGCGCCTGAATCAGATTTGTTGGGATATGCTGAAGAATGCTCTATTAAACTGTTCTAGACTTGATTTTTAGGATTGATAATATTAGTTGAGTTGCATCCTGGAAAGATTTTATCATTTTGGTATTGCTTGAGCGCAAGAGGTTTAGTCTCTGTAGCAGAAGGAGCTGTCTACACCACTGCTTGATAGAACAAATGGTGTGAAATAATGTGATGGTTCCTGATGGTCTTTATAGAAATTTGCTTGTTCATGTCAATACTGAAACCTTTTGTCAGGCTTTTTTCGAGTTGTTGAAGACTTATCTTTCCCGGTGTTGTGATTTCATGATTGACTGGTGATCATCAATCTATAGGATTTGGATGAGAGTTTTCAATAGAACTTCTCGAATTAGGACTAGTCTTCAGATGCTGATGAAAAGTATTTGGAACTTGGGTATCTCCTAAAGCCTTCCTGGATATGTAGTCTCAAGGCGTAAGTGGAACATTGGAATCAGCAGTGTAAAAATAAGTCGATCAACATCCACTTACAGTGGTGTAGGAGACTTTTACCTTATCTTCTGTGCTTTATTGAGATCAAATTTCTATAGTTAAGTTTCCAGGACTGGTTATGACCCATTTTGCATTTATATTCTTTCATTGCCACTGTTCTTGAACATCTTTTAGGTAAACTGACCATTGTAAACTTAGATTTCCTGTGTGTTGTATGGTGGAAAGTCAAGATATATCTTACATTCTTTTAGATTAAAGCGTTGAGATGGCATTAGAAGAGTGGATGGCTTTGCTGTCTGTCTTTGTGAACAAAGTCGTTTGGATCATGCCAACCATGTTTCCATTTTTCAGTGATCTTGTCAAGGGCTCATGAAGCGATTTGGTGTGAAGAAGGAAGCGCTGACATGATGCACCAATTCCAATACTGTCATTGATGAATGCTGATTCTGTTATCGTGCTATTATGTTGCAGACATTATAATTTTGGGAGTTGTGTGTTTAGAAGTGATTATTTCATCACAATGGAGAGCTGTTGTTCTGCTGCAGAAATTATAAACTTCAGGATTTTCTAGAAGGGCTAGCTAGATAAGTGGTGTTTGAGATGTGGGGAAATGGATTTTGGCTGTGTTTCCTATTTAGATTTATTTGGAGGAAGTTAAAAATGTTCTAGCTTACTATAATTTTTTTCGGAGGAGTACTTGGATCTGTGTATCTTTAGAATTGCTGGCAGATACAACTAGTGAAATTGAAGAGCTTTTCTTTTTTCTTGAACCTAATTTCACATGTTAATAATTGGTTACATCAGCAATCATGCATTCTCAAGTGTGAATTCTCTTTAAGCTGCCCTTGTTGTGTTGCTCTGTAAAATTTATCTTTAGTCTAGCGGTGTCGGCCATGATTATTGTACACGAGTTGCTTCTTAGTGCATCAAAATGATCCTGGATCAACTGAAGGGCATTGGCTAACACGCTGTGGGATGAAGGCTGACTTCTGATCTGAAATTCATAGGCAAGTATCCTCTTGTTTTATAGGTGTTTAATGACTCCTTACTAGTATGTATATTCGTTCTTTATATTTGTATTTAGGTGCTTTTAGATATAGATTATGCACTGCACCTTTACGATCCATGTACCCTCTTGCCAATGTTCTTACTCAAGAATTGCCTCTAGTCAGATCGCATGCTTAACATTACTCTTTGTGATGAACGTAATTGGAAGTTTCATATATATTTTTGGTTCAGAGTAATGAGCGCTGGGCATTTTTAAGCTGATTTTTCTAGTTACTTCCCTTCCTTTTTGTTTGACACGACCAAGAAAGCTGGAAGGAAGAAAAGGGGAATAAGCATTCTTGATGTAGATTTTGAGAGTTCAACGGAGAGAGTGCTTCCGAACTATTTTGTTTTGCCTAACGATGTTTCATGTTTCTATAAGGCACTAGCTATTCTAAAGATAGAGGGTGATGAAGAGGATTGCAATGTATTCTTGCAGCCTATCCCAAAATTGAGTTCATTTTCAATAGCAGGATAGGAGAACTAGAGGCACAATTGAGTGAAGGAGACATGTATAGAGGGAAAGAAATCTGTCTTCACTGAACCACTTAGTCACCTAGGGTGTCTTAGTCAGCAAAAGATCTTTTCACTCTGCCAGTAATTACCTTGAAGTTAGTTTATTGTATTGAGGATTACATGGCAAGAAAAATTGTACGTAGATCCTAGTGACATGGATTTTTGTGTAATCGAGAATCTACATGAAGGTTCTCCAGGGAAAAAATGATTGCTTTGAGGTTTTGAATTTAGTTAAAATCGCAGAGCCTTTGAAAATAACACACCCTTAGGTCATCAATGCAAAACATCTATTAGGTCGGGGGGGAATTATATCTTCTAAGTCACTGATGTACTATATGAATGTGGGAAATGCTGTGTTCATCAACTTGCAGTGTGTTAATTATTGGATTCCCATTCCTTGCATCACCTGGTCAGTTGATGAATCACCTTAGAAAGGATTTGTGGTATTATTGTTCTAGTCAAAAACCTTGAGGGGTTGCTCAATTGGTCAGCCTTGGGTTTGCTTCCCAATGGTTACTAGTTCGAGTCCCTTCAGGGCCACTGAGGTGAGTATCCCGGTCATAAACTTCAGGGCCCCAAGGGATTAGTCGAGGTGCACGCAAGTTGGCCCGGACATCCACGGTTATCAAAAAAAATAAAAAAAATTGTTCTATTCAAATTTTACCTCAATTATCTGTATTTGAGGTTGCAGCATGTGTAATCAAACATAATGATAATGTGTTTCAGTTCTATAGCATATTGCTTCTGATTTTGCCCTGGAAGGATCTTCAGTTGGACAAGTGAATCCCTGTCCTGTCATAGACTGGAATTCAGATTGACATGGAATAGATTGAGCAGTGATGCTCTGCACTCCGCTTCTAGTTATTTGTGAGATTATTAGCAGTTTGTTTTAATGGGTTAGTGAGGCCTCTTTTTTTATTTATATTATTTTGACTAGCTTTCAAAAGAATACTTTTTAGGGGGGAAGATGAAATAAAGTTGAATGTTGACTTTAGTCTAGTGTTGATGTCTGTTTCCTTGTCTCTTGAGATTGTTCGTAGATTGATTACTTTAATGGAAGTCAAATCATGTATAAATACTTTTCTTGATAAGTAGGTTAAACGGGTTAGGCTCTTCCATTTTTACGAGGGACTTGCAGTGAGATGAGTTCACAATATGTTGAGCCCCCAAGCTATGCTGGAGTGGCTGAGATGTTCTGATGCCTTTTGTACCATGAGCAGAAAACATTGGGGATTTTTACAAAGCTTCCTCATTCATTGCCACACTTGAGATGGAGCAACAAATTTTATAGAGTTGCCAAGGGGGTGTAGTTTGCTAGTCCTGTAGATTCTTATGGGCAATAACAGCATAATTTGAAAGATTGCAATAATTCTTGGCTGTGTTCTGCTGATTACCTTTTATAACAGCTTTATATAATTCTATATTTTCCTTTTTCACTAACAGGGTACGTTTTTCTCCGTTTCTTGCAGGTGGGAACCATTAGCCTGCTTTCTCCAAGATTTCCTTGAAGATAAGGTGAGAGGATTGGGTTCGTTTTATTTTTAATTTTTGAGAAGTTACATGTTCAATCTAACAACGATCTTAATTCAAACATGAAAGAAAAAAGGGGGTGACTGATTAGTTTTAACCTTAGGTTCAATAAATTTGAAGCTTAACCTTATAGATTCGTTTTATTCCAACAACCAAGTCTAGCACGGTAAATCTCAGAGGTCCTTACCCTATTGTTTAGAAAAAAAGATTTTTTTTTTTTTTTTTTGTTTGGAAGTGAGAACTGCTAGCCTGCTTGGATAAAGTGGGAGCAGATAAAGTGTTTGGTCGTTATGCACAGAAGACCTGTGTTGAACCCTCAACCTTGTTTTTGTCAGCCTAAGCATTTTCTCTGTATTCTTGGCCATTGCCTCCCTTATTCCCCCTTTCTTCTGAAATCACCATTTGATTTTCTTCGTATCTGGCTTGGGGGTTGGTGCTTATCCATCAAGTAATAAAATTTGCCTAAAAAGTTGGCACCTGAATTATATTCTTAAAGAGTTATAACATGTTTGGTGGGGAGAATTGGATGACACTTAGCAATCTTATTGTAGGAAACAAAAAACAACAAAAAGTTCAACTCTTGTTCGTTACACTTCATATTATCCATTTTGTCTGGCTCTACACACCAAACTTGCACTTAAGATTTGATATATAGAAATTTGGATTGGGAGTGGTCTTGAGGGGAGTGGGGAGGGGATATGTTACCTTGTTAGCTCACCTTTTCGGCCTTTTCTGCTAATTAGCCTCTCTGGCAAATTTATAAATTGTTTATAAGTAGGAATAGTAATAAAAATATTACTGGGTCCCTCAAAATATGTGAATAATAATGAGTAGTAGTAATGTATGTCCCGTCAAAATTAATGTTCGACTCTAACTGAATTTTTAAATTATTTATAAATTCGTATCCCATTGGAGGCACAATGTGCTTTATGACTATTTTTTCAATTTCCTTTTTCTTTGTTATTTACTCAAAGAAAAGAATAATGTTGTTAGTTGTATTTGGATTGATTACTTGGTTGGTCGAAGGCGGCTTATTTTTTTTAATCGACTTTTGGTTCCTAACTTTCATGCCTGAATATAGTTTGTGAATCCTTGATGAAATCTCTGAGGATTTCTTTATGTATATAAGTGATTAACATTTCAATCGTTTTTTACTTAGATAAATTGTTATAAATTAATCAAATCAATTCATTTATAGTTTATGTAGTAAAGTATTGCTTTGTTATTTCCTTTATTCTTCTATTTTTATTTTTTCATGTGCATGATATTTATAGTTTAATCTAGAAATTATATACCTATAATTGCCATTCAAAGTTTTAATTGTTCCTTTTCTTTTCCCTTATTAATAAAATTTTAATTTTCTTCTTTTTCTTTAATTAGAAAAGTTGACTTTGAAACAATTGTGAGTCGTAAGTTGTAACCATTTATGCATGACTAAATTTCTTAAACTACAACCTAACAAATCATATCCATGTTTAGATAATTTACAAGGCACGTAATTTGCTTGAAATAGTTTCGTGGGACATCACGAGGTTTTAATATTGGGAAATAATTAGACGATATTGAGGCCACATGGGCCGATTAAAGGACAATTTTTGAATCACCCTATGTAGCATTGTTCCTGTGTGTGTTTGTGTGTGGAGTATTAAATGATAATTTCAATTATATGGTGTGACGAGATTCATTTAGTTTAACTGACCACCCCGAAGGTGTGGAGGCCCGACTATTGTGAGTGCACACTAGGTAAATTTTGTTCCATGTGCAGTAATTCGTAAATCACACAGGAGAGGTAAACTGCATGGAAGTGTTGGCAAGGGATTCGAACTGTGACCTCTGATCTTCGCGTTTACCTGCTCCACTAATTCGCCCACTCCCGAAGGGGTAGTTTAACCTATAATTTGCTACTGCATTGAATGGTGTTTTAGTAGCATCAGTGACGTTATATAGTATGATTCAACAATTTTGATTTTTGAGAAAGTCATATAGTAGTAGCATTGGTTCTTAAATACCATTTTATATGATAATTTATGATATGTCCAATTAAATGAGTTTTATAACATTATATTTAATTGAATTTCTTTTTTAATGTCACTTGTATATAAAATGGAATGTAGCACCATTGCATTATTTCTTTTAAAAGTGCAGAGTTGGACAAACTGTTGACATACCAGGTGGGTTAAACTGACTTCCCCCATTTGGCCCCCATTTTAGGGTGTTGAAAATTTTTGAAATAGTGATTGATGGGAGAATGTGTGGTAAAAAAGTAATGGAAAGTTATAGATTTATGTGTAATATTATTTTATTCGATGAATTTGTGGTTGAAATGAAGAGAGAAAAAATTAATGTAATGTAATGGAAAAAAATGGGGGCCAAACGGGAGCTAATTGCGGCCTACACATCTTTTTGTGGTCTTGTCCTTGCCACGACGTAAGGGCCCACATTGGGCCATGGGTAAGGGAGGTTAAAGATGTAGAGACTTTACCCGACAAATGTAATCTGTATTTGCCTATTTTGGGGACTGTTTTTAGGGAAAAAAAGGATTTCATATATCCATTGTGGATTAAAAAAAAAAAGGAAAAATTGCAGCAGAGGTCCCAAGCATTTTCATTTTTTGTACACTATACCTTAACCTTTTATTTTTGCGGCTTCAGTCCCAAATCTTTCACTTTGATTGCAGCTGGAATCCGTTGGACATAATTTGTTCATTAATTTGTTAGTCAACCCTGAAATTAGAAGTTTGACTAAATTTACCAAAATAAGTGGGGGCAAAATGGTATATTTATATTTTTTATATAAAACTTTAAAATAATTAAATAAAAAATAAAAAAAAGGTTGTTCATCTTCTCCATAACCACACACTCCCATCCCCACCGTTTCCCCCAAAAACAGAAAATTCATCGGCCCGCACTGTCCACCGTGCAAACTCATCCTTCTTTTCTGTTCTTGGTAGATTCTTGAATTTGGAATTTTTGTTGTGTTTCTCATGAAACTAAAATGTGGGTTTCGAAGTTTTATCAAAATTTTCAATTGGGTTTCTGTTGTTTTTTTTTAATTAATTGAATTTCATTTTCTACTTGCCAAAATTGGTAATTTATCCCAAAGTCTCAATTTTTTTATTTTAATAGTTATGGTGACACTCCATTAAGATTTTGGCCTCCATCTTCGAGGCTTGTTTCTTTTCCGTGTGCCATTGATAATTTTAAACCTCCAGTAGTGACGAATTCAATGTTTTTCCCTCCACACTAAAATCATCAACAACAAATGATCTCAGTTGCGCCACAGCAACAACAAAATTTTGGGTTCCCACCATATTTTGCAGATGATGTAGTAGCAGTAACAATTGTTGCGAGATTGGGGTGATATATTGAATTTCAGTCTTAGAGGAAGGATGATGATCATGAACAGGTTGGGACAGGATGGCAAGGCGTTGTTAAGGCTCCAATTGCACTCATGTTGGGAGAAAAACTTTTGCAAAATTTTTAATTTTTTTTTGGATATAAGTAAGATTTTTGCGTTGTAGTTTGAGATTTAGGTCGATGGTGGTGGCGGTTTGCGGTGGGTGGTGCAATGTCGGGTGGTTTGGTGGCGGTGGTCAGTGGTTGATGGAGTGGGGATGGGATGGGTTGTGCGGTATGAACAATCATTTTCTTATTTTTTTTAATTTTTGATTTAATCATTTTAAAGTTTTATATAGAAAATGTAATGTACAATCTTACCCCCCACTTATTTTATTAATTTTAGTCAAACTTCTAATTTCAGGGTTCACTAACAGATTAATTCATGGATTCTGTCCAATGGATTTCGGCTGCAGTCAAATTGAAATGTTTGGGAGTGCGGCTGCAAAAATAAAATGTTAGGGTATAGTCTGCAGCAAATGGAAATGTTCGACTTTCGTTGCAATTTTCCCTAAAAAAAGAAAATAATAATGATGTTGACTCTTTTTCTATTAATAACAAACATGTCAGTAAGAAATTGAGTGCTTATTTGATAAAATTCTGTTAAAATATTATAACTAATTATAGTCGCACATTTTATGTAACGATAACTTTTATCAAAATTTGTTAAAATTCTTGTAATAAATGTCAAAATGCTTGCTTGAGATCAAACAAATAAAACTTTCATCTTTGTTTGAAATTAATGATCCATTTGATGTAAATTTTTTTAGAATTATTTTATGAAGAATAATATTTTGGAGAATGTGTAATTAAAATATAGAGAAAAAAAAAAGATTTATGCTTAGAATTATTTTACTAGGAGAATGTATGATTGAAAACGAATTTGAGGAAAATGAATTTTAAAGCTTCTGTACCAAATATGACCTAAATAATTATTGATATTTATTCAAGCTTAAGTTATCTTCTTATATACACGATGATGAGGTGTATTGGTGGATGAAAGTTGAGCCCAAATTATTTAAATCGAGTTCTTGAGTGACTTTAAAATCTTTTCTTGAAATGCAATTCATTCATCATCAAAAAGATAAGGATACAAGAAGGAAATTCTTCCAACACAAATCTCTCCTCAGAGAGTTTAAGTGCTTCCTATGCAAAAGCATAATCTACAACAATAGCCATCCTAGGCACAAAAATAATAGACAAAGAGTGGAATAGCCAAACATGCTCAATTCCAACATCAACCAAAGCTACAACCACAAAATCGGCAATAAAACAGTCCCCCCCCCCCACCTACATCCTTCATGTTCAGCGCAAACAACACGGGGAGCATATCTGCCATAAGCTCAGCCATGCAATGAAAGTGGCCGAATGATTTCCAACGAGAAAAACCCGATTGGACTTCCTGGGCTTGGACAAGACCCTCCGAAATCACATCCGGTATCGACCCCCTTTCACGAAGCCACACTCCATCTTGTAGCTCCAAAACAACCGCACTAGCC
>CAIGRT010009377.1:0-13747 GCA_903798405.1 Fraxinus platypoda
GGGACATTGGCACACTATTTATAGCAAAAAAAATAGTAGTTGAGTCATGATGCAATTGTAATGGAAAATCGTATTTATCACATTTGAAAAAAATTGATTTTCTAGTAAACCAATCGTAAGGTGACATGTGTACAAAATACTTATTACAACAAAAAGGTGGTTTTAATCCTAATACATGATAATGATGGCAACTTAACTTTAAATAGAATTCTAAAAAAATAATTATCCACATCTATTCACTTGGCTATCTTCATCCCAATTTACTTTAAAAAAATAAATCAATCAATCAATTACAATTTATTTGAACTTCAATATCTTGAGACTAACTTACGAGCTATCTAACGAGACCCCTATTGATATACTTTTAGTCGCTTTAACAATATCTAAAAATTTAGCCCAAAATTGAAGTTAATACATATATCACTTTAGTCCATCAACTTTCAAAATAATAAAATATAATATATAGAACAAATAAATTTTTTATTCTAAAATATTTGGGGTGTTACATATCGACACATATCCATTGGAAGAGCTCTATGGAACATTGACGACATATGAATTAAATCGTGCAGAAACAAAGGAGAAAACAATGAAAAGCAAAGAAGAGGAAAAGTACCAAATTGCTTTAAAGTCGATAATGGATGAAGGCACTTCAAGTGAAAATATGAATGATGAAGAACTTGATGACCTAGTTCTCCTTGTAAAAAAATGGAGGGGTCTTCAAAACAATCGACGATTTCAAAAGGAAGAAGAAAATGGAGAAGAGAAGAGCGATAAGATTGTTTGCTATAATTGTGACAAAACCGAGTCACAAGAGAACCAAATGTTCGAACAAAAATATATCTATGAAAAAGAAAGCACTTCAATCAACATGGTATGAAAATGATGACGATGACCATGAAGAAGATGACATTCAAGAGGATATTGCCAACACGTGCTTCATGGCTATTGAAAACTAGGTAAATTCAAATGACAATTGTTCATATGATGAATTATCTAACTTTTATGATAAAATTTTTGAAGAATTTGAGAAACTGCTCTAAAGAGACTTTTGGAAACTCAAAATGATTTTGAAAAAGAAAAAGTCCATTATGATTCTTTAATTAAAGAAAATTCCTCTTTACAAGATTTTTTTAAGATTTGACTCAAATTGTTTATAAAATTACTCAAAGCAAGAAGAATTTTAATTTAACACTAGGTAAACAAAAATATATTCTTGATAAAGGAGGAATTGGATACAATAAAACAGTATATTCCAAGGCAAATGGGACTAAACTCCACATGGCCTATTTTAAAATGAAAAATATTCAATTATATGATTGGTATTGGTTGACTAGTATGCTATATGTATTCAAAATCATTCATATTCAAAGTCTACCTTTTTAAATCAATTTTAAACGAATTTCTTATGATACACGATCCCCCACTTCATTCACAACTCTATATAGGCTAATTCATAATTACCTATATATATATATAGGACATGATGGTAGAGCTTTTACACACACACAAATACATATATACATAGATGGAGGCAGAGGGAGAATAGTGCTGGAAATCATAAAGTTTGCATACATCAAAGATTATTGTCAATCAATACACATTCACCAAAGCAAAGAAAAAAATTTGAAACCTGCAATCATATTTTCTTTCAAAATTTCTTTTATCTATCATGGAAAGATACTTTCTTGCAAGTGGTCCATTTCCTTATACTTTTATATTCAGTAAATATGCATGAATTGTTGGTGGACCTTCGGATTCTTTATAAAGAGATATGTACTCTTTCGAAAATTTAAGATAACCAAAGACAGGTATCTCGTTTTGGTCACCAATATACTCCATAAGAGAAGAGCGGACTGAAGTGTCTATTTTATTGTTGTATAATTGTGTATGGAAACTGTACGTATCTTACTGGTATTTTTAAATGCTCTTACAAAAAAATTGCAGGTTAGTTCAGGTCGATTGGGTTTGTGGCAGGATGATGATGCGGGCTGCCAGAGGATTTGAAGAAATAAAATTACTAGGTTTTCTATCTTTAATTGATTAATTAGTTTCATTTATATTCAATGACATGCTTATTTAAATAGTAGTTGAGTACGTTTATTTCGAATAATAAAATTTTAATGTTTAGTTTAAGTTCATGGATAACCCATATTTTTATTGTATAAATTATTTTTTATCGTTCTGTATTTAACGACTAGAGAAGTAAGTTTTTTGTAACACTCCAAGGTTTAAGAAAATTTGGGGTGTTACACAAAAGTCTCTTAAAAATTTCTTTGGTAAAACCTCTACTTCCCCCATTTCAAATGTCACATGTGGTTTTTGCAATAAAAATGGGCACGTAACTTTTAATTGCTCAATGAAAAAAGGGTTGTACTTTGAGGAAACTACAAGTGGATTCAAAAGTCCACTAATACTAATTACCAAGGACCCAAGGTTGTATGGGTACCAAAGATCAAAAATTGAATTACTTTTATAGGTATCAAAGAAAATAAAAAGTAAATAGCTCTTGGATAGTGGATGCTCAAAGCACATGATAGGAAATCAAACTTTGTTATCAAGCTTCAAAAAGAAGGATGGTAGTATGTTAGTTTTGGAGATAATATCAAAGGGAAAAATTATTGGTATTGAAAATATTGGTAATTATTCATCTCCCTTTGTTGAAATATGCTCTTAGTAAATAACCTTAAACATATTCTACTTAGTATTAGCCAATTGTATGATAAAGGTAATCATATCAAATTTGATTCTTCCAAGTGCATTATTTAGGATACTACATCAAAAGAGGTGATGTTTATAGAAAGCCGAAGTAAGAATGTTTATGTCATTAACACTAAGTTTGAATGCGGAGAAAAATATTTATCGACCTTATTGAGGATACTATATCAATGTTGTTTATAGAAAGCCGATGTAATGATGTTTATATCATAAACAATGAGTTTGAAAGTGAAGAGAAAATGTTTATCAAGTTTAAAAGATAATACTTGATTATGGCATAGAAGGTTAGATATGTTTGCATGGACCTATTTTCAAATATTTACAAAAAAAAAAAAAAAAAATTGTTCTGTTAAAGGTTTGCCAAATTTGAAATTTGAGAAAAATTAAATTTGTAATGCATGTCAATTTGGAAAACAAGTGAGGGGCTCTTTTAAATTAAAGCAACATTCTTTAACTACAAAATCTTTTCAACTTTTCCAAGATGAATCTTTTTGGACCATCTAGAATCAAAAGCTTAAATAGTAAACATTATGCTTTCGTCTTTGTTGATAACTTTTCTAATATTTTTGTACCTAGAGTATGAAGTTTTGAACGCATTTAAACACTTTTATAAAAATGTTCGAAATGAAAAGAGGTATATTTTAGAGTGATCATGGTAGAGAATTTGACAATATTGCATTTGATGATTTTTTTCAAAATTTATGGCTATGAACATAATTTCTTGGCTATTATAATTTCTCAATGAAATGGTATAAGTAGAAATGTAGAATCGCACATTGCAAGAAATAGCTCGAACTATGAAATTGGTTTACCACAATATTTTTTAGCCGAAGCCATTAACACCGTTTGCTATATTGTAAATAGATTTTTGGTGAGTTGAAAGAAAACAAAAACTCCATATGAACTTTTGAAAAATAAAGTTTCCAATATCGGTTACTTTAAAGTGTTTGATTGCAAATGTTTTATCTTAAGCACTAAAGAAAATTTGATTCAAAGTCCGATATCGAAATTTTTCTTGGTTAGTAATCTAAGAGCAAAGCTTATTAATTCTTCAACAAAAGAACTTTAGTTGTTGAAGAATCCATAAATGTAACATTTGATAAAACTAATCCTCTCGATCTAGAGAAACGTATAGTTAATGATGTAGGTTTGGAGATTCATTTTGAGCAAATGAACATTCAAAATCAAAACAAGGATAATCCTAATGATGTTGAAGATCCAATGTGCAACAAGATGAAGAAGAATCTTTTTCCAAAATACAAAGTGATCAATCTCTACCAAAGGAATGGAGTCAAACAAAAATACATCATGGACATGCTCAATAAGTTTGAAATGAAAGAGTTGAAATCAATGAACACTCCAATGAGCTCAACAATCAATTTGGACAAATATGATCACGGCATTTTCATAGACATAACAAAATATAGAAGATATGCTCTGATCTCTCCTTTACTTAATCGCAAGTTGACTCGATATTATGTTTAGTGTGTGATTATGTGCTAGATATCAACCCAATACTCAAGAATCACACCTTAGTGTCATAAAACAAAATTTTAGCTATCTTAGTGGCACTAAGATATTACATCTATGGTATCCTAAAGGTACCCCAAAAAAGGGGATATTGTATTAGAATTTGTGAATATGAAAAATCAATTGACTGACATTCTCACTAAACCTCTAGCATTTGATGAATTTTCATATATTCGAAGAGGTTTGGGAATTAATAATGAATTTGAAGTATGTGGTTAAATTGTATTCTTACATGATTGATTCTATGTGTGGAATATATATAAACACTTCAATTAATTATGCTTTTGTCATTTCATCACTCATACTTTGATTTGTATTTTAGTATAAATGTGATGATTAGCCTTTTGTTTAAACTTGCATATATTTGGCATCTTGTGCTTAATTGAGGGAGAATATTACTATTTTCTATGATTGATTTAAAGTTTTTATCTCATATACCATATTATTGCTCTCATTTGTGTTACCTTTTTGCTTATGCCAAAAGGGGAAATTGAGTAAGATAGATTTGAAGGCATTGAAAAGAGGGAAGATGAGTGAGACGATGTGTTTTGAATGATTAAATGATATACATTGAATTATCTACTACTTGATATGCTTTAAATGGATGACAATTGATTTGTAAAAGATAGGGAAATATGATTTAAACATGAGATCTTTATTCTTTATTCCCTATTGATATTACTTTACAAATCATCTTGTTTGTCATAATCAAAAAGGGGGAATTGTTGACCATTGGTTGATTATAACCTTAAAGTTTTGATTATAACAAACAAGTTAATCTTGTTTACTAACAATTGAATTTAAAGTGATTATAGTCTTCAAAGCATCCAATGATAAATTGATCGATTGTCGTCAAAAGATCTTAAAAGACAAACGTCAAAGAAAGATCAAGAGTTTAAGAGCCAAACGTCAATAAAAGATCAAAATGAGAGCCCAAGAGCCAAACTTCGAAGCAAGATCAAATACTAGATTTCTTCGTTCAAATGTAAATGTACTAACACTTTGATCTTTAGAAATGAATGATAAAAGCTCAAAAATCACTTTGTGCACTAAAAAGCTATTTTTACTATCACTTACATGAAATGTTTTGATCAAAAGTAAAATTGGTTTTCAAAATGATGTTTGAACTTAGATTGTATTTTTAAAAAAATCATTTATCTTGAAAACTAGTTAAAAACACATTCCAAAAGTCTAAATTTGTCAAAATATTCATATCGGATCAAATGGGGTAAAAAAGGGAAAAATCGGCCGAAATGGTCGGACGTCCGGATGTTCTTCCGATCCCTAGAAAGTTTTGCAAAATCTTCCTCTATAAATTCATGAAAGGCGGACGTCTGGTTGATGCAACTGTCAGATTTTTTACCATTGGATTTCATATGCATAACGGCTATTTTGGTCGTCTGAATCCAAAGGCGAACGTCTGGTTGGTTGTTTAGTTCGACAAAGTATTTTTCTTTTTAAGCTCTATAAATACCCTCACTCTTTTCATTCTTCATAAGACTTTCAAGAGCATCAAATTGATATATTTTGAGAGATTTCTTTAAACTTATATTTGCATTCATTTCATTTATTTCTTCATATCAAAAAACATTAATTGATTCAAACTCTTTAATCATCATCTTCATCAAAGTTTTTCATCTCTCTTTTTGTACTTAACTTATTTCTATTACTCATAAAAGAGAGATATATTTTGAAGAAGTTCTTTACACTTGCATTTCATATATTTCTTCTACTTCTTCATATTGAAAACTTTGATTGATTAAATCAAACTTGTAAAATCATCATATTCATAAAAATTTCTCATCTCTTTCTTGGTATTTAATTTATTACTGTTAATCATTAAAAGAGATATATATTTTGAATTCTTCTACTACTTCATATTGAAAACGTTGATTGATTGAATCAAATTTATAAAATCATCATATTCATCAAAGTTTCTCATCTCTTTCTTGGTACTTAATTTATTACAATCATTCATTAAAAGAGATATATATTTTGAGAAGAGTTTTGAACTTACATTGCATTTATTTCTTCTCATTGAAAAACTTTGATTAATTGAATCAAATTTCTAATTATCATATACATCAAAGTTTTTCATCTAACACTTGAGCTATCATTTATTGCTATTCATTGAAATGTCAGCCTTTCTTAGTATTGAATTCATTTGTATCATTTATTAAGAGAGATTTTTCATTGTAAAATCATTTACTCTAAATTTGTGGGGTCATATTGTGGTCCCATGAAAGCTCAATAGTATAAGGATCGGTGCTCCTTGTTGTAAGTCAGCGTATTGGTCTTATTGAGTTCCTTAAAACTCAATAGTGTGGGGGCATATTGAGGTCCCGTGAAGCTCAATATTGTATAAGATTCGATGCTCCTTGTTTGTAAGTTACCAAAAGAATTGTAAAGGGTTGGATTGCGCCATAAGTCAATCAATATAGTGAAAAAGCCTTGCTCGTGTCTGAGAGCTTGTTAACGGAGGACATAGATCATTGCTTTGATCGAACCTCCACAATTATATCGTTTGCATCATTTCTCCCTTTTACTTATCGCTTTCATATTCGCGCTTATTATTTAAATTAATCTATTTAGTCTTTACTTGCTTAAATTTAGGTTAATTCTTTGGAAAAGTTTTAAAAACCAGTTCACCCCGTCCTGGTTACTTATTCTTGAGCTTTTATTGATAAGGCTAACGTTGTAGCTGATGCAGAGTAGAAAATCGATATCTAATGTTGCAGTTATGGTTGTGACTCAAAAATTAGTCTGGGTGGATTTGCAGAAAATAGTTATTGAAATCATATCGCAAGGATCTATGGAGGCTAAACTTGCAACCTTAACACTTCAGCCAACTTTGTTGAATAGAATTCAGCAATGGCAACAAGTATATTATTACCGTTCCAAGGTAAAGAATGATATACATTTTGTGAAAGTTTCAGACTTTCAGATATCAAAAAATAGTATTTTACAGTTTAGAGGGCGATTGTATGTATCAGATGCAGAAAATATCCAAGGTGATATTATCTTTGAAGCCACGTAACACTTTATTCTGTTCATCCGGGAGCTAATAAAACGTATAGGGATTTGAAGTTACATCATTGGTGGTTGAACATGAAAGGTGAAATAGCTGGTGGGACAATGTTTAACATGTCAACAAATTAGCATCCATTCTGAATGAGTATACTATTATAAGCATTTTCACGTGCATGCAAAACATATGTCCATAGTCTAGAATTTAGCATGCAGACATGATTGGAAAAATGAATTTACATTATAAAACATTTTATTGACTACTACCAGGACACCAATGCATGTGAGGTATGCTTATGTGATATTTGTTGGCATCGCAGGTGAGACTTTCTGGTCATCATGAAGGAAAATAGGTGATGTACCTTTGGTGATTACAAAAGGATGAACCACTGCCTTTTTGATATAGTGATATTGGTACCATGTTGGATACTTTTTGAGTGATCATAGATGAAGTTAGGAAATGTCTACAGTGGTCATAAGAGGATGGACAACTCGACTGTTTCAATATCATATTGGCCATATATTCATTAATTATTGATATTGATATTACAAAAAGCTCTATCCGGTGCATAGTATATGGGTCAAGGGCCCAATGAAAGGAAAAAGATTTCAAATGAAATTATTTCGAGCTGACTTTGACAAATATTTGAATATGATTCATTTTTAGCATGATGTTTTTAAGGAAATGACATGGTGTCATATACTTATATTACTCATACTTAGGGTATGCAAGATTTTTATTTATTGGGCATTAGCTTATGTAATTCTTGCATTACAGGTGAGTATGGAACTTCATAGAAGACATGACTAGTAGTGAAGCTCTTTCGAAGTTCAATGTACATGGATGATGACCTATAGGGTTATTTTGTGAACTACTGTTTTCATCTTACAATCTGTTGTATTTTATTTTTAGGGATCATATATTATATACATATGACTTTTGAAATAGTAGATAAATACTTTCGTAATCTAAAATTAAATAAGTTGGAATATGATTATATAATCTTTTGTCTCAGTATACTATATAAATATCGTAGGTGAGAACATACAGGGATCTTATTGTGAAGATACTTATTCCATTTTATCATGTCAAGAAAAAAATGTGCACTCATATGTCTAGGTCAAGTAGTCAATTTTTATTTCTATACAAGTGAGCGTCTGGTTATCTATATAAATGGGGTGTCACATAAACCCTAAGCCACAGATACCATTGTCGTATGGTTGCTGGACTCTGACTCATGCACCGCTGCCACACCATTGTTGCCACTACGCTGTCATACCTATTCGCCACTGCCAACAATTCGCCAACAGTCCGATTGCCTCTTTCTTCCCAATCATTGCTAGTACTTCTTCATAGATTTCACCACCACCTATGCCTCTGCCTGCATTGATTGGAGTCGATTCCTCGACAATAGTTCACTATACCCTACCATCACAACCACAAGCTGCCACTGCTCCAATCAATAGAATTTTATAATAAACCATAATCTTTGCCATAGATTCATCATTTGGTAATTTCAATACATGGGAGAAAACTTCACCGGCCTCACACCACTTTGTCTGGTTATTGCTCCAACTTTCTTTCCATATCAGTCATCTTGTGAGTATTAGCTTTAAAGTTTGATTTAGTAAATTCAAGAGAGAGAGGGAGAAGAAGAAGAAGAAGAAGAAGAAGAAGATAGAAAATAAAAAACACACACAGAAAAGAAAAAAAAATTTTAAAAATTGATTACTATTCCAGGATACGTGCTCAGTTTGTTCTTGCTGATTGAATCAACCGTTCGAAAAATTCAGTTGCCACTTAGCCATGCCAATTTGAAAATCATGGTTGGAAACCGTTTGACTCTTTTGAGTCTCGAAAGGTACAAATTTCTTTTATGTTGAACATGTTCTTTTATTTTGGTATTCTGGTATGTCAATTTTAAAATAAAAAAAAAATTGTTTTAAGCTGCTAGTTATTTTATATATATAAAAAAATAAATAAAATAACATTCAAGTGAAATGAAATAAATAAAAAAATGTTCGAATTAGTGTCGAGGTAAATAAAATCAAACTAAACTCAATCCCCGACAGTGGAGCCAAAAACTTGTTCACAAAATTATATTTCGAATAAAAATCATTGCAAGTGTACGGTTCGTTAACAAGTAATAAAGTGGATTTTGAGTCCAAGTATCATCCCACAGAGATTGATTAGTTCAATTTTAAATATTTGCGACCTTAACCGAAACTAGGATAATATGATGTGTTCATAGCTGAATTATATCTAACTTAACCTACTTATGCAATTATGAACGAATTAACTAAATTAAATGCAAATTATGTTGAAAGCAAGTTAATGTGTTTTAATGAATGACAAACATACTAGGGTCCCGAATTCCCATGCCATAATCAGTTTTAACACTAGTTTTACACGTTGACAACACGATTGAATTTGACGAATCAATGTTCCTATTTTATTTAACAATCTCTTTCGAGTAATGTTAAACCTACTTTTATATATCATCCAATTACATTTCTATGATGATTGCGAACATATAAAAGTGCATGGATTTTTATGAACACTTAAAGATTCACATAAGGTATAGCGGTATATTCCAGTCCCCTATCGGACCCTATGGCAATTTATATATGTCGAACCTATTTCTCCTAGTACAAATAAATCTAGCCTAGCATGTTATGAAAGAGAAAACAAAAGAATATTCAAGAATCGATACACCCAATATAATTGTTGAATTTATTCTCGTGTTCTTGGCTTCGATCTTCGTATTCTTCGCTTGTTCTATGCTCCCAAAGCTCTTCAAAATATGTTGTAAGACGTGGTGGTTACTTCTGGATGACCCTAGAGTTTTAAAAGGCAGTCCAAGATTCGTTTCCATAAGAGTTGTATTCAAATTAGGAAACCAAAATTTCTTCCCCAATTTGGCCTTGGTGGGCGTCCAGTAGAAAATGGGGCGGCCGCCCAGGGATAAAAAATGCCCCTGTTAATGGGGTTTAGGATATAATTGGGTGGCTGCCCAGTTATAAAAATTTCGCTAATTTTCTTTTCGGCCATTTTCTTCATTTTTTCTTCCATCTTGGTCCTCCACATAAAAGTACTTGAATTTTAGTTCTTCAACTTTTACTCAAATGTATATTAGTCCCCAAACTTCATTTTCTCGTTTCTTGATCTCTTTTATCACTTTTTCTTATTCCAACACTTCATTCCTTTACATTATTGGTTTTTAACTCCTTCACATCTTTGTTTATTCTCCCGTGTCATCTTTCAGCTATTTGTAGTTTGGTCCCTAAACTTTGGCTTCCTTCCATTTTAGTCCTTTTTTTGCTTCTTTTTCTTAAATTCCACCACGTTCATCAATGTTATCCTACAAAACATAATTTATATATAATGAAGCCATATTTTAATATATTTACTAACAATTGCCCATATTTTGGCCATAAATAAGTGTGTAAAATGCACTTATTAACAGGCATATGACGTTAGCTTGTCTTTTTGTTATTAATGTTCCTAAATTTCATAACAAGTTAAAAAGACAAATTATTTTCAATCTTGAAATTTTTGAGCTTCTTTTTGATGTTCTATAATGTTAGGAGACTCTAACGTTGTTTATTATTCTTTGTAGCGTGTCTCATTACTCAGTTTCCTAAGCATGTTAAGAAAAAGGTTTTATAACATTCATATAAAGACAATCAATTTGACTTGCCATCATACTTGAATGAAAGTTATATTTTCAATGTAGAAAAATTGTTTCTTAATCGGGGCCCATTTGAACGTCGCCCATTTGAACGTCGTTGTTGCAATCAATTTTTTACAGACCAATCTGCAGTGTTAGAACCTTTTTCTCTTCTTTATGCACAACTTGTTGAAGCTTTTATGGATGATTTTCATGAGTTCTTGCCTTTTGAAGTTCTTTATCGATATTTGATCAGAAGGAAAGATTGTTCTCCTTGGTTAGACATATTCTTGGGCATGATTTACAGAATCCATTGACGTCACATGATAAGTTCAAATACTTGGTTCTTAAGGAAGATCTCCCTCCTTTGTATGAGTTCAACAAATTGATGTTTCTAAGACTCAATACATGTATTTGGTCAAGAAAAAGAATCGAGTTCTCTCAATCGAGGTGAAATGATAGAGATTATGACAATAATAAAAATAGAGATAGATTTTAATTAGGATATGATAATAAGAGTTTGATTCCAAACATATTTAATTATATTTGATAAGACTAGATAATATTAGTTTTGATATTTTGTTATTATTAGAAGTCTATTTCCTTTTAACTTCTTTTAGTTTATTAACTCTATAAATAGGATGGCTTACTCATTGTAATTCATACCCTTAATTATATGAATAAGGACTGATTTCTCTTTGCTCCCAATTCTTCTCTTCTTTGAAACCCTTTTCTTTCAGTTCTTTTGCTTGTTCATTAACAAATTATACTCTCTTGCATCCCAAATATTTGAATTAGACTTTGGAAAAGCCCTTCCAAACACACTAATTTATTTTTAAACATGCTTTATTTTTAAATATTTTAGTGTATTTAACATGGAACGTGTTGACCTCAAAAAATGCTGCCACCAGATGTCGAACCCACTCTTGCATGCGTAAGCTATATCCAACATGTAAAGTCGGATCAACGGTCAGGATCACTCCACAATTGGACGTGGGAGAAGCTCAATGACACGAGACATTTTCGTTCGGGTTTCGACAAGATATCCAAAACACGATTGTACAATAATAACCAATCGCAATGAACTCAAATTTTAGATTGCAAATGAATGTAAGTGAATCAAACAAGTTGCTTCAAGTATCTATAGTTTCATTAGTCTTCAATTGTTACATGGTGGAGGAATTTATAGTATTACAAATGAAATGGTGACCTTTGGATGAAATTACACGTGGCCTCATCCCTATGGCCGAAGCATCAAATCCTAGCCGTCATTTTGACTTCCTAGCTTTACAAAGTATTTAATGCTCTTACACCCTATTGAAAAGACAAAACACAAATACACTTTTTACAGACGTCACATCAATCACTCAAATAAGATCTCTTTAATAAATTCAAGATCTCTACACGTGGGCCGTCACTAATTAGAGTGGAACCTCAGACCTGTTGGGCCTCGGATCTGGGCCTCCTCGGCACATCCACCTCGAATTAATAAGGGGCCCCGAAAATTACCAATTGGGCCTCGTCTTCTATGGCTGGTGGTTCGATAGGCATCACTTGGCCGACCACGTGGCAAATGCTACTACTAAGTCACAACTTCCTGGGAGGGTTATCTTTGGACATAAGAGAAGCGCTAGCATTTCTCGCATTTTCAAACAAATTGAATGGCATCTTTCTTCAAGGTGGGCCAATAGTTCCCTTGCCTTAGTGTTTTTCTTGCCAAAGCAAGCCCTCCTGAGTGGTTGCCACAAACACCTTCGTGGATCTTACGGAGTACGTAGGTGGCTTCCTCCCCTCCTACACACCGAAGGAGAGACGAAGAGAATTCGCGCTTATAGAGAATATCATCCACTAGCATAAAATGTACGGACCTCCTCCTTAGCTTATAGGCCTCTTCTTTATTGTCCGACAAAATCTGATCTTTAAGATAGGCCATAAGGGGTTACATCCAAGTTGGGGTTCCTCCCACCCACATCACTTCTTCCGTAGAGGTGGATGGCCTTGGGAAGTGCTCGATCGGCACTACCGTCAGCAACTCAGAATCCTTTTTACTAGCCAGCTTAGACAAAGCATCATCGTAGGCATTTTCAATGCGTGGGATCTAGGTCAGTTCAAAATTTTCAAAGGAGGGGAGCAAGCTCATTACCAACTTGAGGTAGGGGGACATGGCCTTATCCCTGGCTACGAAGTTGCCATTAACCTGTCCTACAATGAGTTGGGAGTCACTGTTGATGAGTAACCTCTTCACTTGTATTTCCTTGGCTAGCCTCAGGCCGGCAAGGAGTGCCTCATACTCGACCGCATTGTTGGTGGCCTAAAATCCGAATCGTTCGGGCACAGTTCAACTTATGACCCTCGGGGCTCACTAATACCATACCTACACCGAGCCTGCTTTCCTGGTCGAGTTGTCCACAAATAGTTCCATGTGATAGGCTCGATAGGCTCCATGGTTTCATCCACTTCAGGGACATTGGTGAATTCTACCACGAAGTCTGCTAGGGCCTGGCCCTTAATAGCAGTTCGTGCCTTGAAGAGAATTTCAAACTCGCTCAACTCCACGACCCACTTCAACAATCTCCCTGAGGCATCAGGTTTTTGCAATACCTACCTGAGCGGGAAATTGGTCAACACATGTATCGTATGTGCTTGGAAATAGGGCCTCAACTTTCTTGATGTGGTGATCAATGCCAAGGTTAACTTCTCCATATCCAGCCTCAACTGTCTTGGGTTGCCTCCCAAGCAGCGCCTTTGTTTATTGTCTTTGGCTCGACCCAATATTTCCTCCCTAGCCTGCATCTAGTAAG
>CAIGRT010009412.1:2371-13034 GCA_903798405.1 Fraxinus platypoda
TTTTTTTTTTTTTTTTAAATAAAATTGAGGGAAAAATTGGATATAAGTTTTCACTTAAATTTATTTGCATAGATCTGTTGGAAATAAAGAATGATTTGGAAAGTGGTGATCTTTTAAAGATTATCAATTTTCATTTGTTATCAAATTTTCATTTTTAGGGCAAAGATATTTCGAGAAGAAAGAAAATTTACTGCTCCTATTGAAGTGAAAAAATAACAAATATATTTTGAGTTGTAATCCTAAATTTTCTTTACAGCTTCTCTCCTAACCCTAGGAGGGAGAAAAGATAGGTTGGCTTCTAAAATGGTAAAGAAATGTGATTTTGTTTGTTTTGCTTAAATATACCATAATTCCTTATCAATGTCCATTTACTTTCTCTTCTCATGGTCCTCTTTTAGGCCTCTTACCAAGATCTAATTATTTCACTTCAAAAGTTATATTTTATTAAAAATTTTAATGCTTTCCCTTATCAAAGTACATTTATTTATTTTTATAATTCCCTTGTCAAGGACCATGATTCGCCTTAACAATAAGACATGTATGGTTTTGCGTTCATGTTATGGGGCACAGGTTGTTGATGGGGGCGACGGTGAACATCTTAG
Organism: Fraxinus platypoda; assembly: GCA_903798405.1. Classification (NCBI taxonomy): domain Eukaryota; kingdom Viridiplantae; phylum Streptophyta; class Magnoliopsida; order Lamiales; family Oleaceae; genus Fraxinus; species Fraxinus platypoda. The sequence goes on from CAIGRT010009412.1 coordinate 2,974, forward strand.
GATTTGAAGTGAAAAAGTAATATAACATTCTCGACATCTCTTTTCTTAAATAATAAAATAAATTTTTTTTTTAAATGGTAGTTTTACTTTGCTTAGTTACTTGAAATATGATTCCTAATCAAGGTCTTTATATATATATATATATATACTCTCTCTTATCAAGGTCCATGATGCATCCTAACTCTTTGCTTATGAGTTTATGATATTGGAGATGGCTTGGTGGTGAAAGTCCATGCCCAAGCGTATAAATTTTTTAATGATTGAGTTTGCATCACAAGTGTCAAAGCATAGTAGCTTGAGTTTATTATTACCAATGAAAATAAAAATTTATTAATTTCTAAAATCTAGAGATCTCGAATAAGACAAAATAATTCCATTTGTCGTTTTAGAAAAATGCTATTCGAGTAATCTGTAAAGCATGATCTATTTGTTTCTCTTTATATATTTTTTTCCATCAGATGCATAGAGGCTCACAATCATAATGGTACACATGGCGGGACAAAACTGTTGGTGGAAAATGTAGTTATGATATTGATAGGATTGCCTGTGGTACAAAAACTTAAGCATATGGGGACGAGGAAGGGAGATGGTTACGTTGGAAGGCCTAGTCATGCTTGGTTCCCGAATCAAACGAGTTGACAAAGCGAAAGTCATACCTTTGAATTGTGAAACAAGAATTATCATAGTTGATAATGAAGAATATATTAATTTCTTCACGCTCATTCCAATTCGTTGATTTTTTAAATTTAATTAAGCCTCGCTCCTACCAATTTGTACTAATCTCTACACAGACTCAAGGAAGTTGTTTGATGGCTATAATGGATGATGTTCTACTTTTACATGAAAATGGAAGTAAAACTTTAATGTTCAATGTGTCTAGTTTAACTACTTCACCTCGTTATCGTCATATGAATCTGAAACGGTTGGTCATTCAAGTGGTCGAATTTTATTCAAATGTTTTTAATGCTTTCGTTTTTTTTTCTTTACAAGGGGGAGCCCGGAGTTGCACCTGAGACCACAAAAGGCTCTTTTTAAACGAGTGACTTGCTCTTTTTGTTGTGAGAAATTCTACAAAATGTCGGGCATGTTCAATGTAAGATCTTTTTCTTTGTACATCATCTAGTTCATCTATTATTTCTGTGCCTGGTAAAATAACTTCATTTAATAAAGCTTTTTTATGTCATTATACTTGTTTTAAAATAAATTTTGAATTTGATTTATCCCTAGTTTACAGTAATTATATAAAGTTCTTTTAAACTCAATATGGATCTCCATAGTTGATCAGACAAGCATATATTACATTTGTAAAGCTTTCGTGTGTTTTGATTTTGCATTTTCTGTTACACAAGATTTATGTTGATAATGTGGGTGCAGCCAACATCAGATGGATCAAATTCAAAAGTTCAGGACACCCTGCGAGGTGCTTCTGGCACACCCTTTCCTCCTCAGTCTAGTTCCTCCAATGGTGTTTTGAATCACTCTTGCGGTATACACTGTCCACATCTTTGGTTATGAAAATTTCTACCTGGATAGTTTGAAAAAGAAGATGAAAACTTTTTCAGATATGCATTAGATAGATTAATGGGAACATTTCTATTAACTATAAATGTATATGATACAAAACGAAAGTAACATTTCTTGTCGCATAAGCAGGAACTGTTCAAGGGCTGCACAATGTTCACGAGAACATCAGTATATCAAAGGTGCACTGGCCTGATGCATCAGGGAATTCAGCGAATTATTTTGGTATTTCGCAATGTGTTGAACAAGTTGCAGGGAATACGTCTAATGGGAGAACTTCAATAATTAATCCTCAAAATACACTTTCACAGGTATATCAATTTATTTTTATGCTTTGTTGGGACAAATCGCCCAAAAATATTGCAATTAATGTTACAATAAATAGTCTTTCTATGTGGGCTGCGTAACATGTGTCTTAGGAATACAAAATTTTCCATGATGGATGTTGTCTTTTTGATGCAGCTAAATCTTGGAGGCTCAAATGGACATTTTACGAATGTTGGAGGTTATGGAAGTTGCAATATATACTACTAATTTGCATATTGCAATGTTCCTCTGGGTTTTCTGGTTTCTAAGCTTTTCAAAAACCTTATTTCAGGACAAGGCATCTTTCCATATGCAGAAAATACCGGTTGCATTGCTAACTCTCTGGATAACCTTGGTATTGGGGGTTTAGGTGCCGCTGGAGTTACTAACCAGGCTGGACCTTCTCACATTAACTTAACTGGTAATTGATTTGAATTACGGTAACATCAACACAGCTTGAGACAGCATGCTTTTATATCACTTCATTGATCAACATTATTTTCCTTGGATGAAAATAAAAGTTTTTTACACCACGACTACATCTAATTGTGATATATATATATATTAGTGTTATTTAAGTGACACTCTGAATTTTCAGCTCCACAAATGGTAAATATGCAAGGCAACTCTTACTCTGCTCAGGGTATGCCACTCTCCCCAAACAATAATTACGGTTTTATGGCATTGCTAAATGATGTGATTGCTCTTGGAAGTGCTACTTCCAATATAAACGAGTACAAATTATCTGAGCATCTATCTTCTGCCCGTGGTTATCTGGGACAGCATGGTAATTATTTTTAAAGATTGACTGTAATGTTTTTATGTCCAGTTCTTCTCTAAAACCATGATTTTTTTTCTTATTATGTAGGCTTGATGCAAAATCATAACATTGGGTATTCATATCAGAATAAAGAATTCAACATTCAAAGTGAGGAATTTCGTCGTTTACCAGGAAATCAAGGTATGTATCATAATTTCTATAATTGCTTAACGCTGTAATATATATATATATATATATATATTTTTTTTATGAATGACATAAATATTCAGAATTCTGTGGTTACTTGTTTTTAAAGAAGTGAGACTTGAAATGCTCTTTCTACCGTGGACTCGTTTTCCACACATTGCTGTGACAACTAACATCAGTTAAAATTCCACTACAGTCTATATTTCATTTTAGAAAATAAATATTCAGGATAGGTTCTGTAGTCTTCTCATCTGACAAAAAAATCGCGAAGATACAGCTTAAAGATTCATTTCCAATTAAGAAGACAGGAAGATGATTGTAATAATATAGAATCTTATTGTTGTAAAGTTTTTGTGCACATAAAAATTTCAAGGCCGGAATTTCTATGCATGAAAACTGTGCACAAGTAAAGATGTGCATCCGCCAAGTAAAGGTGGGTTACGTGACAGTTTTCATAGATGTGCACAGTATATAAAGAATTTCTATACTTGTGCACATTAAAGATGTGCACATCTATATCTTGAAAGTTCGTGGGTCACGTAACCCACCAAGCCCACTGTGCATCCGCCAGTTTATCCATACCTTTTACACTTTGAAGTTATTCATATGGTCCTAGATTTCTTCCACATTTTTGGAAATTACACTTCGTATTTTTAAACTCATGCAAATAATCTATCGAGTATGCATTTTTTTTGGAAAAACTTATAAAACACACCTGTATACGATGTGTAATTGAGCTTTGCACAGTGTATTTCTGGAAATTACACATTTTATACGTATTGCTAATCTCATAAGCTTTTACAAGCAGCGTAAGCTATTACGTCTTTGCTGAAAAAATAAGAAAATATAAATAAAATGCCCGGCATTTAAGTTGTAATTACATGCCATGATTTTGAAAATTACAATTTACATATTCCTTTTCCAATATATTAGCTGGTTTTCGGAGGGTTTAAATCAATTATATTAACACCCTATAATTTCTTACTGGCTGCCTGCCTTTGAAATATGACAGATGGTGTCAGCCCCCGAACCTTTTCTGAATATCCCGTAAATACACAGCAAAACGGACAGATCCATGATAATATGGAAAATTTATTGCAGTATCAGCAAATGGACGTAAGTTATAGCACTTGAAGATGCCATTTGTCAGGAACTCCATGAATGTCTAACTAATAGTTAACATTATTTTTGTTTCTCTATTTTAAATGTCTAGATGGGAAGGTCTTCTGGGTTCAGCTTTGGGGATGCACATTCAATTTATCATCCTCAGCAACACCATCATGCATCATCAAGTGTGGTTCCCTATCTAAACTACGGAAATCGAGATCCTCATTTTCATGATTTTGAGGTATCGTCACCCTCTTCCACTACGCTCTCTCTATAGTTCAATTGATATCATTTTGTATGATGTTTACATCATCTGACCGCGTGATTTTAGGAAGTTTTGAAACAGGGACTTTGAGTTCTTGTAATTATGAAGGTAGGATTTCTAACCTTGTCATGTTCATTTACTTTGTTGAAGACAAAATTTAAATCAGAGGGACCACTTTTCACTTTGCATTTTGAAATATGTCCAACTCTTTAACATTTGCAAAGATGGGAACATTTCAAAATTTGGACAAAATTCCCTTACACAATATTGTAAATTACAATTTTGTATTTTCATTTCAAAAGTGATGTAAATTACAATTTTGTATTTTCATTTCAAAAGTGATTTGGTAACTCTTTTATCTAAACATACACCTTTGTGCACAAAATTAATAATTCTATTTTTCCAAACCCAAAAAACTCTCCTAAAAATATTGTCACTATTAATAATGAATTTTATCTCTCATATTGAATCTTATGGTTTTCCCTTGAAACCCAAATATATCAATGTTTCTCTCTAAACCTCCGGAAAGGGATCAATATTTTCCTCCGGCTAAAAACCGCCACCTGCATAGACCGCCCTTCAACAGTCGTAAGACATTTTCTCAATTTATTTGGGGAAAATTTTGTTTTTTTTAGGTGATTGGGATTCCCTTTTGTGCAAATGAATTAATAGATGGAGATTTGAATTTGGTAAAGTTCTAAATATTTCTGGATTTTCCTCATCAATGTGATGAAAGGATTGGTGTGTTGGATTGGCCTCGGTATCTCATCTATATGGCTTGATTGATGACTGTATGCCTTGACAATTCAACTGACAGTCCCTGGCAGTCGTATCTGTTGTTATCGACAGTTTTTAGTAACGTTAAACCGTTGAGAAAAATGTATGGAATGTCGAAAATCATTTTTAAACTTTTGAGTAAAACATATTGAGACTATGGATTTCATTTCTATTTCTGTTTAAAAAAATTAACTTGCTTTACGTTATTTTTTTCTCTTTTTAATATGAAATGTTTCCAATGGTGATGATGCAGATGGGCCACCAAGATGTAAGTCTGCAGGAACAACGTCTTCACATGCAAATACCGCATTCAAATTTCGTATCCAGTTCACGAAGACTGAATGAATCACCCATTCAATTTCCCAACATGAATGAAATGACTCCACCACCATCTTCCCTTATGCACGTTCTCGCACTATCTCCACCATTGTCACCAGTTCATGACCGAATTGATTTGTCATCTGCTTCGGAGTACTCATCCGAGTCGGAAAATGATATACCAAACCTGCAACCGCATCCACCAGTTATCATCATAAGCTCTGACGAGGAGATGGACGGCTATAGTACTGCCGAGTCTCGAGTTGACAACGATTAGCATGTATTATGGTATATATGTGTGAAATGCATTACTTAAGATAAATCGTAATATTTACTATATGTATGTCAGCAGGATATGAACCAAATTTGCAGATTTTTGTTTGAAATAATAGGTGCTTACATTATTTTAAATTACATGTATCCCATCTAAACATTTAAACTACAATGCCGACATGAGTATGATATGTTCTTGGCTACTTGTAAATGTTTGGGTCGACATTTGAAATGTCATTCTAGATAGCCGGATTTTTAAACCTTCTAGAATTACAGAGGAAACTTTTGGGACAGACAGTTTAAACTTTCAAGAACTATATGTTTAACTCCTAAGGCCCATTGCAAACGATTCAACCTTTTTGTGATTCATTCTTATTCGTATCGGCTGAGATACGATTAATAACTGAATATTTAGTACCATAATCACTATTTTAATATAGGGAAAATCGTGCAATCACTAGGATACCAAAGTGGCATCATGATCAGGGGCCGATTTCCTTATAATTTTTTTTTATAATGAATTACATATTAGACTAGCCTAAAGATTATTTAGTCGAGTATTGGCGCCCTACAAATCGAAGACAAGAGTGAAAATTGTTTGGCACCATGATTTGAACTTTGGAAATGCAAATAGACGGAAAAAGAAATAGAAAATCAACAGTGACACTGTTGGAGAAACATTTATGGTTCAAAGTTGAAGAAATATGATGAAAATGAAACATATTTTGGGACTTTTGTTAATGGGCATCAATTTGTGGATAAATGGATTTGTAGTTCGCTGCTCTTAGAAACTAATCTTTCTATTGTGAAAGGACTTTTTCTAGGGTTCATCACAATTTAAACTCTTTTATGGGATAGTTGGTTTCTTGGTTGCTTTTTAATAAATAAAATATTTGGAACCTTTTGCCCTATATTAGTTGCAGTTGCGTAATCTTGCTCAAATCAACAAATTTTGATAAAGTATTATTGTTCTTATATTTTTAAATGAGGTGTTCAACATACTAGCAAGCATAGACCTGTGTTCTAGACTCACTGCTACCATTTTGACAAAAAATGTGCACATGTATAAAATAATGAATCTGCGCTGCATTTAAGCGAGCTTTGTTAGGTATTTAATGTAATTAGCTATTCTGTGAACAAAAAGGACTAAAGCTGATATATTGTAAAAAGTCAATGAGTAGTGTGCAATTAGTGAAAGTTATGATATTTTAGGTATAGGATTCGAGAATGGGAAAGACAGAAAAACGACGGGGAATTTCGCTAGCTTTTCGCCAAGGNTGTAATTGGCTATTCTGTGAACAAAAAGGACTAAAGTTGATATGTTGTAAATGTCAAGGAGTAGTGTACAAATTAGTGAAAGTTATGATATTTTAGGTCTAGGGTTCGAGAATGGGAAAGAAGGAAAAATGACGCAGAATTTCGCTAGCTTTTCGCCAAGGTTTGGTTCAAGCGTCAGAAACAGAAACTTCATCGCTCGACTGTCGCTTCACCTTCGCTCGAGCGACAACCTGTCGCTCGACCTTCGTTTAAGCGACAGTGTTATTAAGAAAATTTTTATTTCGTTTTTTAAAGGTTTTTTGTCCGGCTCATTCATTCCTTAACCTACATATAAATACTTGAACGCCTTTGAACATTTTTTCTAAGGTTGATTATAGAGAAAAACCACTGCTTCCGTATTCTTTTCATCCTTTGAAACTTCAATCTTCATTGTTCAAATTGATCTATTCTTAGCGGTGAAAAACATCGGTTTCACAATCCAAATATCAAATTGCTGCTTCCTACATATCTGTCACAGTTTCTGAAGATCAGGGAAAGGTGACTAAAGTTCCAATCGTTGAAGAACACGGTGTTCTTCATGAATCCATAGGAGATAGACGATTTTACAAAGCTGGGAGTTGCTGCAGGAGAGCACAATCCAAGAGAGCTTTGAAAACTGCACCTGGGAGTTGGTGCAGGAGCACAGAATCTATGAGAGCTGTTGGAATTGCAGTCAGGAGATCAGATAGTACGTGTCATCNTATAGCTGAGAGTGGTGCAGGAGCACAAAATCCAGGAAAGCTGTTGAGATTATAGTCAGGAGATCAGATAGTACGTGTCATCGCCTAGTCTGGTAGACTGTAAGTTAAAAATCATTTATAGTGGATTTTTGACTGTCAAAGTGTTCGGAGTTTTCATCCAATTGGATTTCTTCGTAATCAATTTTTGTGTTCATTTATTACTTACATAGTTGTGGTATTTCAACATAGGATTAATTGAATTGCATGTTTAATGATCTAGATAAATAATTAATAGTGACTTGTTGCTAGTTAATTGTTAAATAATTCTTAATTCCACATAATCACCTATTCACACTCCCCTCTAGGTATTGTTAGGGTCGAACTTCGTTCTTTCAAGCTTGTTGAAGAATAAATTTAATTAAATCAATATACATTTTTTAACTGCCTAAATGATGTTGTTCAACATAATTCGCCGTAAAATCAATAACTTGATCTAATGATCATCTTATGCAATAGTATAAATAATTTCAGCAATCCCAGTTTTACTTCGTGAACGAGTTCATGGACAAAAATATGGAAATAAAAAATGTGCCTAATTAATTTGGGATACACGGTTTGTTAAAAATCATGAAAAATGAAAATCCAGATTTGACGTTGCTTGCTGCGGGGACTAATATTAACAAGCTTTATCTAAATTTGATCTCCATTGAGCCCTCTTTACAAGACGTTAGCTTCTCCCTGGGCTTATCAGTATGGATTTTAAGTTATCGTCATTATAAAAGTTAAGGATCTCCAAACTTGTCAAGTTCATTTACTTTATTGAAGGGGAAATAAAAAATATATGTGTGTGTGCGCGCGCGTATCTCTAAGATCTTATACTTTTTTATGAGATTGTTCAATATAATAGCATGCATACAACTTAAGTTCTACACTTACTACTACCATTTTTACAAAAAATTGTGCACGTGTATAACTTAATGAATCGACCCATCATTTAAAGGGGTGTGCTGAAGACTAAATTACAAAAAATCGAAGTATCCCTCTCTGAATAGCTTGAGCATTTAAATGACATTGTTCTACACACTTCGTTTGTACAGCATTATCAACAATACCAGCCATCCCGCTCTTACTTCCCATTCAAGTTGGGATGCATGGTATGTTAAAACTGATAAAAAGGAAAATCTAGGTTTGTTGCTATGAGAACTGATTTGACAAGCTTGGTCTAAATTTGATCTCAAGTGAGCATCTTCACAAGACGTTTGCCTCTACCTGGGCTAATGAACCTTTCAAAGTGCATCCTGGATACAGTATTCCCAAGTGTTACAATGGCAGACAACCACCTCCTCTAAAGGTGATAATTTTTTACAGTTCGATGATGCTCAGAAATTGTTTATACCCAATTACTAAATAAATCAATCAATTGATAATGCAGCATAGTGAATTTAAAAAGTTTTATATATTTTTTACAGGTAATCTTTTGCTGGTACTCTCACATTACATCTTTTGATTTATTGGATTGTTTTCCACTCTAATTTCTGCTCTTGCAGCATGCTAAAAGATGAGGTACAACTCTGAACTGTAAGTTTGTTGCACTTTCTTTTTTATTTAACTTTAGTTTTCTTGGCCAAGGTCTTATGGTATATACTTCTCTCTATACAACACAGCATATCAACTCTCTGCAGCAAATCATTTTTGTTGCCGGTATACTATAGGATGGTTCTACCATAAAAGCAATATTGAAGGTAAGGACTTATGAGAGAGGTTCATATTTCTATATAATTAAGAAGCTACCCGAAGCACCTTTCAGAGCTATATAACTTAAGCTCCAATAATTATACCATAGTGAAGCTGAACCAAGACCTTATAATATAATTATTAGTTTTCACTTACCCTACTAAGGTGGGAAACTGCACTAAAAAAACATATAAAATCACTGAATTAATTTTTCCTCTTGCCTTTGTAAACTTTATGTTTTATCTGCATTCGACATCAAATAATTAGATCTACGCAAAAATGACATCATTCTAGTTATTTTTCACTATGATCTCATTTTATCAACAGTTTCTTTGTGATCAAATCAAATAATCACTAATTGTTGAATTTTGATTAAATTACTTTTTAGACGAAACACCACATGAGCCAAAGAGTTTTAAGCTTCAATGTGGACCGGTGAGAGTTTTTAGATTCTTTGACCTTAATTTATAAGTGGTAAAATTAATACACGTGGTAGGGGGACTTGAAAACCTTACATCAAGTAATACACGAACAGAGAAGAGAGAATTTAAACTCATAAAAGATGGAAGTATTACTTCTGTTGGCAAATAATCATATTACCGTGCAATAATTTGGGCAGAGACTTGCAAAAATAAACGATATAAGATGTTAATGGTCGACGCAAGAGTTCGACTCTTTCTCCTTAAGACGATAATGCCCCGCACTCGTGCGACAGTATTCTGGCATTCGTCTCCAAAGATACAACGACCTCGACTTGTAATAGTAGCACTCCAAATTATAAGACCCGACGAACCTA
>CAIGRT010009422.1:0-48816 GCA_903798405.1 Fraxinus platypoda
TGAAATTAAGTTCAATGAAGAACAAGAAGAAAGCAACCATGCTATGATTTAATCTCTCAATAATGTGTTGTTTTACAATGAAAAGAATGGGCCCTATATATAGGGAACTTATAAAACCCTAATTTAAATATAAAACATCAATAAAATATCAAAAAAATAGAGTTCTAAACGTAAAAGGAAAAATTAAACCGCCTTCAGATTTTTGTACTGTGTGTGCACACCGTGTATTCTCTCGCTCACGCGCCTTTCAATTGATTTGACTACAGGTTGAAATTTTGTACCCGTGCGCTGGCAACCTATTTTGCCTACGCGCACACGCCATTTTTCAACTATACTGCAGGATTCGCTTCTTCTAACTTAGCTTGAATTAAGTGCACTAATCTTTGTTTCTCTTCCATGCCTAACATGAAACTTGATTTTTGCTTGTTCCAATCAAAGACTCGGTCGACGTAGCTTGAATAAGTGGTTATTGGCTTCCTTGATTTTCTTTTCTCGCGATCTCGTCATTGGTCCTTCTTCCACAATCAGCGGATCTTTACTAGCCTTCGTCCCGTGGTTCTCATCATTCCCCCTCTCTCTTCAAAAAGGATTCGTTCTCGAATCTCCACCCGCATCAAAAGAGAAAGATAAGAAACATTGAAAATAGCAAAAGTGTTATACTCACCTGGAAGATCCAATTTATAGCCAATGTCATTGATCTTTTCAAGCACTTGGAACAGTCAATTTCCTCTCGGTTGCAATTTTGACCTCTTTTGGGGCAGGAAAACGCTCTTTTCTCATATGCACCCAAATCCAATCACTTGGTAAATGAATTAAATCCAAAGGAGTTAATGGATTAAAACTATATACAATTTCAAAAAGTGTATAAGAAGTAGTCGAATGCATAACCCTGTTATATGCAAATTCTATGTATGACAAGCAATCCTCCCAACCCTTTAAATTCTTACTGACTATAGTGCACAAAATTTGTATCAAAGTCTTATTAACTACCTCATTTTGTCATCAGTTTGTGGGTGACAAGTATTAGAAAATAATAGTTTGGTTCCCAACTTACCCCCACAAAACCCTCCAGATACGACTAAGGAACTTAAAATCTCTATAAAACATAACACTCCTAGGTATCCCATTGAGTTGCACTATTTCCTTAAAGAATAAGTTAGCTATGTTCGTGGCATCATCTGTTTTATGACAAGAATGAAGTGTGCCATCTTACTAAGATACACTACCACATATATGGAATCTCTACCCCTTTTAGTTCTAGGCAATCCCAACAGAAAGTTCATAAACATATCAACCCAAGGCTCACTAGGAACATGTAAAGGTGTATACAAACCTTGTGGTAAAACCTTAGATTTAGCCTTTTTACATGCAAATGCATCTACTACAAATGCGATTAACATCTATTTTCATTTTAGGCCAATAAAAAATGTTCATGCTACATCTCTAAGGTCTTCTTAATACCAAAATATCTCATTAAACCCCCACTATGTGCTTCACGTTCTAAGAATTCACGCATAGAACAATTTGGAACACAACCTATTTTCCTTAAACAAGTATCCACCATGCTTATAAAAGTTATCAATTTCACCTTTATCACCTGATATATATATATATATATATATATATATATAGGGAAAGGTTTCAATAAACTATATCCACCTCGCATGCCTCTTGTTGAATTTAGCTTGGCCCTTTAGATGTTTTAATGACTTATGATCGGTGTGGATTACAAACTGCTTAGGCCGTAGGTAGTGCAGCCATGTCTCCAAAACTCGAATAAGTGCATAAAACTCTTTGTCATATGTAGGATAATTCAAAGCTGTCCCACTTAGCTGTTCATTGAAATGCTATTGGTCTCCTCTTCTGCATTAAAACAACTTCAATTCCTATATCTGAGGCATCACATTTGATCTCAAAAGTTTTCTTAAAGCAGGTAGTGCTAAAATGGGTGCAGAAACCTATCCTTGATCAGTGAGTAGTATGGAATCCAATGGAATCCTACACTATTTTTCACAATCTCAGTGAGTAGTATGGAAAGTGTACTACATTTTTTAACAAAACGCCAATAAAAGCTAGCTAAACGATGAAAGTTTTTTTACCTATGTTATGCTTTAAGTCTTGGTCACTCCTTGATGGTTTTTATTTTTTCCTCATCCACTTCAATAACCTTTACACTAACAAAATTTCCAAGAAAAATAGCTTTTTCATGCAAAATGTTCACATTTTAGGTTAGCATAAAGTTGTTCCCGCTTCAAGAGAACAAGCACACACCTCAAATGCTTTATATGCTCCTCTAAGTTCTCTTCCTATACACTAGAATGTCATCAAAGTAAACTAATACGAATTTGCCTATGAATGCAAAACATGGTTCATTAATCTCATGAAAGTGGTAGCTGCATTAGTAAGTCCAAATGACATAACTAACCACTCGTACAATTCATATTTAGTCTTAAAAGCAGTTTTCCATTCATCTCATTCTTTCATCTTAATTTAGTGATATCCACTTTTAAGATCTGTATTACTAAATATACATGATCTGTGCAGTTCATCAAGCATATCATTTAACCTAGGTATGTGACGCCGATACTTTACCGTTACGTTATCGATTGCCCTACAGTCAATGCATATTTTCCAAGTCCCATCCTTTTTAGGTGCAAGTAGCACCGGCACGGATCCTTGCTAGCCTTCAACCCATGGTTCTCATTAAATCTCTTCCTCGTGATAGCCTTTAATTCACCCATGTTTCAAAAGGCCTCTCATGATTCCTTCTCCCACTTGTTGCTAATTGATCCCACCATGTGATTATGGCAATCACAGATCAACTCTGACTTCTTTTCCCACTCTAAAAGGATCATTTGTACCTTTGAATGAAGGAATTTTCATCTTAATGCTACCCATCTCCACCAAAGTCTCTAAGATCTCCCCTCTAGGCCCCCTTTCATCCTACCCACTTCGGCCTCCGATATTTGATCATCTTCATTAGCAGTATTAGTGATTCCCATCATCAGATTCAGCTCTAGGACCAGGCTTACCTTGCCTCCTAACATTAGGAACTCCTCTAGGTTGCCCGTTTGTAGGTTAGCTATCACTGTATGCTGCCGATCCATTATGTCTCTAATTTTTCTATAAGCCATATTCATCATCTCGAATTGTTATTGCATGGCTCTCATCATGAAGGCTTGATTGTCTCCCTCTCGAGATATTGATTCTTCTTTATCAGACATCCAAATAACTTTGTATGCCTCACGTGTTTGCACTCGTGTTTCACTCAAATTTAATGTTTCCCTCTAATAATCTCACTACTCTTGTCTTTTTCCTCTCAATGCTTTCTTTAAAGTTCTCTAAGGAACACATTGATCACAATCACAAATTTCCCCTTGTGAGGTTCAAATCCACAAGAACAAGGAATTCAAGAAGGATTTATGACTCGAGAAGGACTCAAGAAAGGAATGAACGAAAGAATTGAATGAAAACACAACCAATAATTTCAAGAAAGTGTTTCTTGAAATCGTTTTATACCTTTTCCACAGCACAATTGATACCAATAGATGATTTAGGTATTGAATTGATTCTTGAAAGAAATTGCACTTCAAGAATTTTAAAGAAAGTGTTTCTTGAAATCGAATAAGCCTCTTCTGGCTTGAAATTTTTTTTTTCCTTTTTTGCTGTAATTTTTTTTTATTTTGACTCTAAATACGTGGAAAATTAACAAAGGCAAGAAAAATCGAAACAAAATTGTATTGGGACACTAATTTCATGAACAAAACAATTCTTCAATGTTCTTGGTATTTGTATTGGTATAAAAGACTCAAGAAGATGATGAAAAGTCAAGAAAATGATGGAGACTCGATGAAGAAGTTGAAACCTCAATGAAGAAGATGAAAAAAATATGCGGAAAGATCTTTATATAACCTTGATTTTAAAGCCAAACCTTTAATACCAATTGATGAGAACCCACGTAGCAATAGTTGACATGTAGTAGAAAAACAAGAGTTTGGTACCTTACTTACCCCCATAAAATTTTCCAAAACTAGCTAAGGAACTTAACATCCCAACAAAATACTCATATGTATGGAGTCATAATATCTCTCTGAAAAATAAATCAGCTATGTTCCCTAGCATCATTTGTTTTATGGCATGGAATGAAATGTGGCATCTTACAAAACTTATCCACCACCACCAATATAGAATCTCTACCCTTTTTAGTCCTAGGAAGCCCCAACACAAAAGTTCATAGCCACATCAACTTATGGCTCACTAGGAATAGGTAAGGGTGTATACAAACTCTATGGTAAAATTTTAGATTTGGCCTTCTACAAGTAATGCATCTACTGCAAATGCGATTAATATCATTGATTGATATCATTCATTCAACTATAAGTTGTCTATGCTAAAACATCCTAGACACTTTAAGTTGTAGTGGTTATTCGAATGTGGAGAGGTCAAGGTTAACAAGCGAGTCCTAATGAGCTTTTACAACATTGGGTGGCACTAGCTACATTGGTACAACTCCATCCATCTATAATCATACTACACACCTTGTTGTTAACATAGAATCTAGTATGAAAAATATTCTCTCACTACTGCTCCAAATCATCCGCCTTAATTTGTGTACTAAGAGCATGCCTCGCAACAAGTGCTGCACCTTCTATTGGGTACTCTACCCCATCACTATCACTAGCAACCTCCAACTCGAGCATCTCATCACTATCACTCTCATCCTCAATCAGTACTTCCCCATTGTCAAGCATAATCATTGCCTTTTTGTTTGGGCATTGAGATAAAATGTGCCCCGAACCTTAAACATTTAAAGCTTTTAATATCCATATTCCTAGAAGGTTGGAAATAAGACTTAGGTTTATTTCTGCTAGCTATCTCTTATTTTTTCCTAGGTGATTCGATCTTACTCTTTGAAATTGCACCATCACTAATGTTATTATTAGTCCACTTCGGTTTTCAAGGAGGATTAGAACTGAAGAATACTTTGCTACTCCTTTTCTTTTTAATTGCCTCTCCACCTTCATAACCATATGCACAATGTCCTCCAACTCTACATAGTGTTGTAACTCAGCTACGTTAACTATATCCCTATTTAATTCTTTCAAAAACCTGGCTATTGTGGCCTCCATATCCTCATCAACATAGGACTTAATTGTGGCCACTTCCGTATCCTTAAGGTAATTCTCTACAATTCTTGAACCCTTTGGGGTTCTGTAATTTTTGATAAAGGTCTCTATAGTAATGACTAGATACAAATATAATCCTCATGAAAGGTTTAAATTTACCCCAGGATTCTCTATCTCTTATGATTTTCCTCCTATTGATGCCAATTGATCCCATCATATTATTGCATAATCACTAAACTATATCACAGCTAGCTTTACCTTTTTCACCTTAGAATAGTTATGACAATAAAATATCAATTCCGACTTCTTCTTCCACTCCAAATAAACTTCAGCATCGTTGTTGCCTTGGAAGGATGGTAATTCGTCATAATGTTCCCAAGGTTTATCTATCCCATCTCGACCTTTAGGGTCTCCTGCCTACCTTTTCATGCCAATAACATCTATTCCTCCTCCTACCCACTTCAGCCACGGAGATCTAGTCATCCTCATTCTCACTTTCTACTTCATTCATATCATAAAAATCAGTCATAGGGATAGGATCACTCCTATATTGTCTCCTAACATTAGGGACTCTTTTTGGATATCCCTTTGTAAGTTTGCAATCACCATATCTTGCCTATCAATTGTATCCCTAAATTTTTTAGACACTACATTCATTCTCTCAAATTGTTGTTGCATTATTTTCAACATAAAGAATTGGTTGTTCTCCTTTCTAGATGTAGATTCTCCTTTGTCAGACATCTTAATAACTAAGAAAAGTAACCTCACGTGATTTCACTCCAAGTGTTGAAGTCTGTAGGCTTTTCCCGATAATAAATTTACCATTCTTGTGTTTCCTCACTATACTTTCTTTGTCAAGTTTTAAGGAACAAACTAAACTTAATTAAGAATTCAGCTTTTGTAATGTTCAAACCCATAAGAACTCAAGAAACGAGTAGGATAACGAGACTCGAGAAAGGACTCAAGAAGGTAAGATCACAACAAGAATGGAAACACCCCAAGAACTCCAAAAAAAAGGTTTCTTGAAATTGTTTTATGCCTTTTCAAAATAAGATCAATTTTCGAGGATGATAATCAAATAGTAATAAATATGGTGTGTTCTTGGAAAATAACACCGCAAGAATTACAAGAAAAAAGAATCTTGAAGTTGGACAATTATTTTTCTTGAATTTTTTAATGGAATAGATCAGTCACAAGGCAAGAAACCAGAAAAAAAATTTGTTGGTTGTTGCGTGAGCAAGGGAATTAAAGCCTTGCATGACATTCCAAATTAGCTCCCTCTTCCTTAGCTTGAATCAATTCCACTGAGATTTTTTATTTTTCCTTCATTCCCATCTTGAAGCTTAATATCTTCATTGTTTTACTTATACACTCGGCCCATGCAGTTAGGACAAGTCCTTGCATGGCTTCCTTGACATTGTTATCGGCCCCTCCGAAACATGTAAAGGATTATTGTAAACTTGCCCTCCATGATATTCCATATACACTACCACGTATATAGTCTCTGTTTCTTTAGTACTAGGCAGCCCCATTACAAAGTCCATAGACACATCAACCTAAAGTTCATTAAGAACGGGTAAGGTGTATACAACCTATGTGGCAAAACCTTAGATTTGACCTTTTTGCAAGTAATGCATCTACTACAAATACGAACAACATCTTTTTTTATTCAAGTGAATAAAAATGTACATGCAACAAAGTTTCTAGATGCACGTATTCGTAACTTGGGCATAGCTTTTCAAATCAGCCCCATCTTCCTTAGCAAGAATCAAATGCACTAAGTTTGGTTATTCCTTTACGCCCATCTTTAAACTTTGTGTCTTGCTCATTGCAGTTGAACTCTCGGCCCGCGTAGCTTGAATAAGTCCTTGCACGGCTTACTTGATCATCTATGATCTTAATCTTATTATTGGTCCATCTGAAACATATAAAGGAAGCCATGCTAGGACTTGTTATTGGTCCATTAAGTTTCCTTGATCCTCTTTGGTACTTTAGAAATAAAAAGCTGAACCTTTTTATTTATGCAATCAATCCAAGGTTTCAAAATATCAAAGAATATAAGAAAATCTTAGAAGAATATGTAAGTCATAAATGATCTACATGTTTGTTGTAGCACCACACGTGAGCAAATTGAGAAAGAATATGAAATATGGAAAGTCCATAAAAAGATCGCAGTTCAAATGAAAGGTTCAGACCTGAAAAGTCATATGTTTCTTCCAAAGAAACTCACTTTTGACTTTTCTTTTATCTCTTGTAGCTCCACTATTTTCTTTTTCTTTTCAGCCACCTCACTATTTTCCCTCTTCTCTGAAGTATTTGTGTCACTCTCCTTTTGTGCCTCTTTTTTTTTCTTTTCTTCCTCACATCTCAATTTCAACTGATCCACGTAGACCTGATTTTGTATTGATGGAGTAACAGATTTCCCCATCTTTGACAAAGCTGTACCTATTTTTGTATCCATCATGTATCGCTTTCCTATCATATGGCCTCCCCAACAAGATATGCCCAGCATATATAGGAACCACGTCACACATCACCTTATCACTGCAACATATAGGGTCTAGGATATTTTAGCATAGTCAAGCCCAATTTTTCTACAAGGCACCTAGTATGAAACATTGGTACAACATCTCCCATCAATAATCATACTACATACCTTATTATTGATATGCACTTAGTATGAAAAATGTTCTCCCTTTGCTGCTCCATGTGACCTTAATTTGTGTACTGAAAGCACGCCTCATAACGAGTGTTTCACCTATCATTGGGTACTCTACTCCATCACCATCACTAGTATCCTCCAATTCGGGTATCTCATCACTATCACTCACTACTTTCCTATTATCACGTAAGATCATTGCCCTTTTGTTTGAGCATTGCAGAGCAACGTGCCCTGGACCCTAGTAGATAAAACACTATCTCCCTATTCCAAGGAGGTTGGGAATTCGCCTTGGATTTTATTTTTAGCTACTTCCTCTTTTCCCTTTGGTGGTTCGGTCGTAACCTTTGAAATAGACCCATAACTTTTATTACTAGCCCACTTCGGTTTCCAAGAAGGATTAGAACCCAAAGAATATCAACCTGCTCCTTTTCTTTTTAATTGTCTCTCCACCTTCATAGCCACATGTAACATGTCCTCCAACTCCGCACAATGTTGTAATTCCACACTACATTGGCTATCTCCCTATTCAAACCATTCAAAAACCTAGCCAATGTCGCTTCCGATCCTCTTCAACATTCGCCCTGATCATAGCTATCTCCATCTCATCATTATGGTAATCCTCCACACTCCTCGAACCTTGACTAAGGCTTTGAAGTTTTCGATAAAGATCGCTATAATAATAATTAGGTACAAATCTCTTCCTCATGGTTGCCTTTAACTCCCCTCATGCGTCAATAGGCCTATCATGATTCCTCATCCTACTTGTTGCAAATTGATCCCACTGATAGGATCCATGGAGGGAAACAAACTTACAAAGATCCAGCTCAATTGAAGAGGAACCAATGACGAGATCGTGAGTAAATAGGATCAATGAAGCCATGCATTACTTGTTCAAGCTATGGAGGCCGAGAGTTTGAAGTTAACAAGCCGAACACCAAGTTTCATGTTGGGCATGAAGGTGGAAGCAATTTGTATACAATGGAATCAAGAAAATAAAATAAAATGGGATGTTGTTGCATGTGCTATTCCCGAAACGAAGAAAGTGGAATTTTGGTTGTTCTATGCTATCGTGGGAGTTATAACTATGCGGTCGCATAGTTCATTTTTTGGATGCGTTTTTTCAGATTTTTCCTAGAAGTCTATTTTCGGTAGAACTCTTGTTTCTTTTTGGTATCTTTTTTATATAATTCCATTTTAATTAGGTTTTTATGGGCTTCCTATAAATATAGCGTTTATTCTTTTCATTGTAAAAACACACGTTATTGAAAAATTTAATAAAGAGATATTTGCTTTCTTCTTGTTCTTCATTGTAATAGCCATGGAGGATTAATTATAAGGAAATGGAAATCTCTATGATCCGAGCGAATGTAGAGGAGGACTGAGAAGCTACCATGGCTAGGTTCTTGGTTGGTTTGAATCGTGAAATTGCTAATGAATTCTGTTGAACTGCAACATTATGTGGAGTTGGAAGATATGGTATACATGGCTATCAAACTAGAAAACTAACTCACAAGGAATGTCCAGCCGTGGAAATCAAGGTAAAACTAATCCTCCCACCACTCAAAAACGTAATATTAAGTGTTTTAAATGCCAACGCAGGGGCCACATAGCGAGCCAATGTCCGAACAAAAGAGTTATGGTATTGCGAGATAACGAAGAAGTTGAAACCGAGGGCGAAGAAGACACCAAATCTATGTCACCATTGGACGATGCAGGTGATGAAGAATACGCTACCCAAGGAGAATTGTTGGTTGCAAGGAGAGCTCTAAGTGTGCAGTTCAAAGAAGATGACGAAGTGCAGCGAGAAAACATCTTTCATAATAGATGCCATGTGCAAAACAAGGTATGTAGTGGGATTATTGATGGAGGGAGTTGTACTAATGTTGCTAGAACAACAATGGTTGAGAAATTAGGGCTGCCAACAATTAAACATTCCCGGCCTTACAAGTTGCAATGGCTCAATGATAGTGGTGAGGTGAGGGTGAACAAACAGGTGTTAGTTTCCTTCCGCATTGGAAAATATGAAGATGAAGTTTTGTGCTATGTAGTTCCGATGCAAGTTGGGCACTTGTTACTAGGCCAACCATGGCAGTTTGATTGGCGTGTTAAGCATGATGACTTCACCAACAAATACTCGTTTGCACTCAATCAAAGGACAATCACTCTAGTTCCTTTGACACCAAAGCAGGTTTATGAAGGTCAAGCGAGGATACAAAAAGAGGTGGATCAAAAGAAAGAGAGTGAGAAAAAGAAAACAAGTGAAAACCAAAAAAAAAAAAATAATAATAAGAAAGGCTAAGAAAATTGAGAGAGAAAACAAGAGAGCAGATTCGGCCATTGAGAAAAAAACAAATTTCTATGTAAAAGCAAGTGAAATAAAAAGAGCAATGTTTTCAAATTAGCCAATGATTGTTGTACTTTTGTATTAAGAGGCATTCAACACTAATGAGCCTGAAGCATCTTTGCCTAGTTATGTTGTTTCTCTTTTGCAGGAGTTTGATGATGTCTTTCCCGAGGAGATTCCACATGGTTTACTCCCTATTCGCGAAATTGAACATTGAATCGATTTTGTCCCCGGTGCTTCCATTCCAAACCAACCAGCTTATCGAAGTAATCTTAAAGAGAAAAAGGAACTACAAAAGAAGGTTAGTGAATTGATGGAAAAGGGATATGTGAGAGAAAGCATGAGTCTGTGTGCCGTTCCGGTGATTTTGGTTCCTAAAAAGGATGGGACGTAGAAATGTGCATTGATTGCCGAGCAGTCCACAATATAACGGTAAAGTATCGACACCCTATTTCTTGTTTAGATGACGGGTTAGATGAACTACATGGTGCTTGTGTATTTTCTAAGATTGATTTAAAGAGTGGGTATCATCAAATAAGGATGAAAGAGGGCGATGAATGGAAAACCACTTTTAAAACGAAACATGGTTTGTATGAGTGGTTAGTTATGACATTTGGATTAACTAATGCACCGAGTACCTTCATGCGATTAATGAACCATATTAATGAACCACGTCTTGCGTGCTTTCATAGGCATATTTGTTGTTTATTTTGATGATATTCTCATTTATGGCAAAAACTTGGATAATCATGTTGTGCATTTAAAGTCGGTTTTAGATGTACTTAGAAAAGAGAAGTTATTTTCTAACTTGAAGAAGTGAACCTTACCTAAGCTTGTGTTTCTTGGTTTTGTTGTGAGCGCACAAGGAATACAGGTTGATGAAGAGAAGATCCACGCGATTCAGGAATGGCCGAGTTCCACGAGTGTAAGTCATGTTCGTAGTTTTCATGGACTTACTAGTTTTTATAGGAGGTTCGTGAAAAGACTTTAGAAGCATCACCGCACCACTTATCGAAGTCATCAAGAAGAACGTTGGTTTCAAATGGGGAGACGAGCAAGAGAAGGCGTTCCAATTAATCAAGGAAAAATTAACTCATGCGCCATTACTTGTTTTGCCTGATTTTACTCACACGTTTGAAATTAAATGTGATGCTTCAGGTATGGGTATAGGTACAGTTCGTACGCAAGGAGTAAGACCAATTGCATATTTCAGTGAGAAATTAAGTGGGGACAGCCTTGAACTATGCTACTTATGATAAGGAAATTGTATGCATTGGTTCAAGCATTGGAAACATGGCAACTACCTTTGGCCTAAGGAGCATGTGATTCACACCAATTAAGAATCCTTGAAACATTTGAAACGCCAACACGAGTTGAATAGGAGACGTGCATGAGGTGGAATTCATTGAGACATTTCCATATGTCATCCGATACAAGCAAGGTAAGGAAAATATCGTTGCAGATGCACTTTCTCGAAAGTACGTATTAATTTCTACTCCTGATGCAAAATTACTTGGTTTTGAGAGCATTAAAGAATTGTATCCTAAAGACCACGATTTTCGTGAAGAGTTTCAGACTTGTGAGAAAAATGCAGCAGGTTCTTTAGGCACGAGGGTTTCTTGTTTCGGGAGAACAAGTTGTGTTTGCCGAATTGCTCTTTGTGAGATTTGTTAGTCAAGGAATCTCATAGTGGAGGTTTAATGGAACTTCGGAGTTACTAAGACCTTAGCCATTTTGCAAGAACACTTTTATTGGCCACAATGAAAAGGGATGTTGAGAGAATTTGTTGTAGATGTGTGTCACATGGAGGCAAGCAAAATCTCGAGTGCAGCCCCATGGTTTATACACGCCATTGCGCATTCCTAGTGAGCCTTGGATCGATATTTCGATGGACTTTATGTTAGGTTTACCTAGGCACGTTTTATTCCATGTCACAAAACTGATGATGCTTCCCATGTTGCTGATTTCTTTAGAGAAATTGTAATATTACATGGTATGCCTAGAATCCTAGAATAATAGTTTCGGATAGAGATGCTAAGTTCTTGAGTTACTTTTGGAAAATTTTGTGGTGTACGTTAGGGACTAAGCTATTATTTTCTACTACTTGTCACACACAAACTGATGGTCAAACCGAAGTAGTGAATAGGACTTTGTCTACTTTGTTGAGGGCTATTATTAAATAGAACATCAAAACTTGGGAAGAGTGTTTACCACACGTTGAGATTGCTTATAATCGTACTGTTCATTCTACTACTAAGTTTTCACCATTTGAAATTGTTTATGGTTTAAATCCTTTAACTCCATTAGATTTAACACCATTACCTTTGTCTGAACGTGCTAACTTGGATGGAAAGAAAAAGGCTGAATTTGTTAGGCAAATACATGAGAAGGCAAGACTTAACGTTGAGAGAAAAACAGTGCAATTTACTAAACAAGCAAATAAAGGGCGCCGAAAGCTGGTTTTTCAACCCTGTGATTGGGTTTGGTCGCACATGAGGAAAGAGAAATTTCCAACACAAAGGCATTCTAAGTTGCTTCCGAGAGGAGATGGTCCTTTTCAAGTCCTTGAGTGTATCAATGACAATGCATACAAGTTGGATTTGCCAGGTGGGTATAATTAATGCCACTTTCAATGTCATTGATTTAAGTCATTTTGATGTAGGTGATGATTTGAGGACAAATCCTTTTCAAGAGGAGGGGAATGATGAGGGCACGGCTAACCAATGGAATGCAGATCCTATTCAAGTTCCAATTGGCCCAGTTACAAGAGCTCGAGCTAAAAGGTTCAAGGAAACCCTCAATAGGCTGATTCAAAACATTTGGACTGAGGTGAATTCTTGGAGGCCCAAGGAAGATGCTCCACGTGCCCCCACAAGGATGGATTTCCATGATTCAATTTTTGGAATAATCAGGCAGTAAAATTCCTTAGGGAGAACAACTCAAGATTGCGTGAATTAAAGTTTAGTTTCCTAAATTGGTGACTTACACGATTTTGGTTGGCTGCCATTTAAAAAAAAAAAAATCTTCTTAATATAGCTAAATTATCTTTCTTATTTATTATTGATTATTTTTACTGAGTTGTAAGGCTTGCATGCCAATTTAGATACTTTCCTTATTTGATGGTGGAATAGGCGTGATTTAAGGAGACCCATTAGGAATCAATTTCCAGCATTGATTAGGATAGGTATTTGCGAATTCATGGTAGCATATTTGGGATTTTCTAGCTATTAAATTCGTAGACCTCTTTGTATTTAAATAGCTATTACTTGATGAATTAATTCAGATTTCATTCAAAAATTTGTGAGTAAATTCTCTTTGGTTCTTTTAGAACTTTTGAACTTATCGGAGTTTTTCGGTGGCGTTCACCTTACAACTTATCAATCAATCCCCTCCATAATTGATTGTGGCGTTTCCATCATACCAAGGTTATTGCTTCTATGTAAGCGATGGGTCGCGGTTTCATCTAAATATGTTCCTAAACGATTTTGGAGTCTTTTTCTTGATCCACCTTTCTCAATTTCTTTGCGTGATCATATCAACTACTACTTTAGCTTCTGGTTCTTACCATAATTACAATACTTGTTTACAAAATAATCGTAATAAAGATTGGCTTATATCATTCATGAAACATGCATAGAGTAATGCAACAAATAAAACCTACTTGCATAGCTGTGCTATTTTGTATGGGTATATGAACAATCTATAAAATGACAAAACTTTACTTTGATACCACTCTCTGTCACACCCCCTTTATATAGACAACTATACACACGTATAGAAAAATAGAAATTGACTACTCAACCTAGATATGTGAGTTCACAATTTTATTTTATTTTAAAATGGTAAAATGGTATAAATATCCTCGCAATAAAATGTATGCATATTCACCTGTGTGATGTTCATATAATATATCAAGACAAAAGACTATATAACCATATTCAAACATATTTGCTTTGAGTTTATAAAAGTATTACCATACTATATCACAAGTATACACAACAGAGGTTTCCAAAATATAGTAAAAGGATTGTAAGACCAAAAGAACAGTCCCCAAAATAATCCAGCAGGCCATCATCATGTACATCAACCTTTGAAATCCTATAAGAGGCTCACAGTCAACTATATCTTTTATGATGTTCCATGCTTATCTACAATATAAGAACTACATAAGCTAATGCACAATAAGTAAAAATCATGCATACCATGAGTATGTGACATCATGGTATTTTCTTTAACATCATGCTAAAAATGCATCATATTCAAATATTCATCAAAGTAAACTCGAAATAATTTTATTTGAAAACTTTCTTTTTATTAGGTCCTTAACCCACCTACTATGTACTGAACAGAGTTCTGTGCAATATTTATATCAGTAATCCATAATCAAATGACCAATAGAATATTGACGTAGTTGAGTGGACTATCTTCCTGTGACTACTAGAAGTACATCCTGTAACTGCCCCTATGATCACCCAAGAATAATAGGGTGCATTCCATAAAGAGTTGTAGTAAGATAAAGAAACAGGCCCATCTGCCCACAATTCGACCCATGCCTACGCAAGTTCTAGTCCTTACCATGCGATACCGTTTTGGTTCTGCAGAATGAGCGTGTGCATGGCTTGGGATTCTGGGACAAATTTCAAATTGGTCTCTAAACTTTTTGAGGGTTTTTTGTGTAATTTTAATCCTTAGTTTTCCATCTGCATCCAATTGATTCCCCATATTCTCAATCATCGATATGCGATCTGAATCAACTTTTAAAGTTTTCATTTTGGTACCCAAACTTTGGAACTTTCCCTTTTTCGCTCAAATCTCATTCATTTTCTTAAGTTTCACCTTTTTTGGTCGAAATTTACCCATCAAACACAATCTACATAAAATTAAGTTATAATTTATCCAAATTAATACAAAATATTCCAACTTAATGGCCTAGGTAAGTGTACAAAATACATTTGTCAAACACCACCAAACTTGAACATTTCTTTGTCCACAATCAAAATATCTTAAAAGCAAACATACAACAAAATTTGGTTAGATAATTTGCCATTAGTCGCAGGATTAGATTTATTGTGTCAAAACTATAAACAGCTTCAAAATCACATTACTAAAATCAATTTCTACTTATTCAATGCAAACAAATATGTGTGTGTGTGTGTGTGTGTGTGTGTGTGAAGACTCATGTTGAGCACCATAAATTCATAAATTGATTCAAATCATGACCATCAATGATTAAATATGTCATTTAGTCTCTCGTAAGATGCATCCCCCAAACTTTTTTTTAAACTCTTTTTCAAAGGTGTGATCCAAGGTTGAATTTATATAATAGTCCTCACATCTCTAGTTTGGATAGATTTCACTAATTGCAAGTCAACATCTCAACAAATAAGGATTCTCCTATATTTTGATTACTTCAACCCCTAAGACTCAACTAGGCTAACAATCTCTTGTTAAAAGTTTAATTCACTAAAATAATTGTTTGGGGCTTAATCAATACATGTAATGCATATTCTGTTTCATGCACCCGCCTTTCCACAATTCATAACTCAAAACATGGTTCTAAAAATATACGTCATAGACGGCAAAATAAATTAGCACACAAACTACCTAACACACACAAGCACACATAATAAATGATAAAACTGAAAAAAAAAACTCATTTTTCTGACTTTTGTTTATGATTTTTTTTAACACACAAGCATGTAAAATAATATAAGCAATAAAAACAACATACTCATTGTTTTTCTCACCTCCAAACTTATAACAGATATTGCCCTCAATAGCTAAAAGTATGAAAATAAATATGCAGACATAAGGGCAAAGAATGGAACTAAAGACGCCCATGAAATCAGTTTCACGGTGGTGACTGAAATGGCATGATCATCCCTTAGCTTGAAGCCTGAAGGGTCTGAAGAGGATGGTAGAGGAGGTAGAGGCATGTGTGCTAGAATCTCTCTGACCATCATACATCTAATCTTCCTGTGCACCGATCTAGCATGCTGGTCAACAAGTCATTCTCTCTACTAATATCTACGAGATCGAATCGATGTGCTGATATCTCACATCACTATCTGATCATGTGATCTCACCTTGATCTTTCAATTGTAGGCTCTCATGGATTGCTCTTGGCCTGAATGGCTCTCGTATTCTCCGTCATAGTAGTGAACATCTGTCTGAGGAGCAGAGTATACGATGGAGGCTTTGGCTATGCAATGGGAGCGTTTGCATCTTGTCCCTCAGGGGTCGGCTTCTCCCTTAGCTCCTGCTCGTAATGTCTGATGATTCGCCAAGAGTTGGTCACAATCCTACTATTAACCAGGACCCCTTTACTCACAAATTGTTTACAGGTAAGGGCCGTATTCCCACAGGGTATATCATGCTGCTTAGGCTAGGGAAGATCAACGTGTGTCGTCAATCGGGCTGATGTGAACCACGTAACAATAGTAGCCCTAAAACCCACAAAAAAATAATCAACCCAAGAAAGCTAAAATCCCGGTTTGAAGCTTGACTCAATAATTTATTGAATCAAGGAACCAAAGTTATTGAAGAACTTGACCAGTTAATTACAAAAACTATGAGCCTTGCTATGAATTTGTTGAACATCACAAAGATGAAATCTTTGATAAGTTCAAAATTGAGTTCAATGAAGAACAAGAAGAAAGCAACCTTTCTTTGATTTTATTTTCTCAATAATGTGTTCTTTTACTGTGAAAAGAAGGAGCCCCATATATAGGAAAATCATAAAAACCCTAATTAAAACGTAAAATATCAAGAAAATATCAAACAAATAGAGGTCTAAAGGAAAAAAGAAAAAAAATCAAATCGCCTTCAAATTTTTGTGCACGCGTGTGCCGTTATCAAACAAATAGAGTTCTAAATGAAAAATGAAATACTAAACCGCCTTCAGATTTTTGTAATGCATGTGAGCACCGTGTATTCTGTCACCCGCGTGCAGTTCAGTTGATTTGGTTACAAGTTGAAATTTTGCAGCCTACGCGTGTGCGACCTATTTTGCTTGCGTGTGTACGTCGCTTTCCGGCTATACTCGGGCTTCCTTTTTCTAACTTGGCTTGAATTAAGTGCACTAATCTTGGTTCCTCTTCCATGTCCAACATGAAATTCAAGTTTTACTCATTACAATCGAATTGAATAGACTCTAAAGGATAGTTCGGAGGTTGAATTGAATTCTTGAATGAATTTATGTTACAAGAAATTTCAAGAAAGTGGTTCTTGAAATCGAATCAGACATTTTTTGGATTGCCATTTTGATTTTCTGTTTGCTTGATTATTATATGCGGAAAATCAACAAAGTCAAGGAAGATTGAAAAAAAAATTGTATTTGTCGACGTTAAAAATTGTAAGGATCAATTTAAGTCAACTTTGAAAGCAAAACAAAGCGAAACTCAGGATTTTTATTGATAATCACTTCTGAGTTACAAGTGTTTCATCAAGAGAGATATTCTCCTCCCCCTTTCCAAAGATAGCTCTCACCCTTTATAGGTAAAAAAAAATCTAGTATCATCCACTTTTCTGTCATGTCAATCACCACTGCCGAACTGAAAAGTACGTTACTGGCATTTCTCCATTGGTCGTTGAGGTTTGCTTGACGGTTATCATGAAACCGTCCTTTAAGTGGGTCCCCAACAATTAATGAACTAGTGAGTAAGTGAAGCTACATCATATGATTGACGAAATAAGTGGGCGCTGACGTAAGTACTGGATGCAGTAATTAATTTGATTGGATGTTTTATCAGTATGTAAAGGAATCTATAATGTTCCCTCGAATCTCCACAATACGACCTGGCCTTATGAAGCCGATCTCAGATTGAGATACACTAAGTGTATGTAACAATCGGTCTTAATTAGGTCGCATGTCGGATATTAACAGTCAACCCCAGGTCAGTTCTTGCCTAGGTTACGGACTGACCTTGAACGTAATTGGCTCGTTTTTCCATGTTTCATTTATTACAGCAATAACTAGACTAGACATGTGTCACTTTCTGCTCTCAATGAGCTGTCGCGCACACAAATTAGCTTCCTTGGGAAGCTTTGCCTAAAACGACGCCATTTTAGTCCAGCGGGATCTTGGCTATTGATTTTCCCTATGCGTCTCTTCATCTCTATCTCTTTATATGTGTTTTTTCCTTTCATTTTCACACTTTTACTCTAGGATTTCTCTCTCAAAGAAGTAAAAGATTTTCTCCAACAACTCTTTTTATAAAATCTTTATTTATTTTCTAAGTGAGATCGTCCGTTCCCAGGTATTCTCCTTAACAGAAAATACCTTTCTTTTTACTGTATTTCCATTGCGATCACTTGCATGAGTCGGACGAATCTAGGTTCATTCCTGGGGCAATTAACTGGAAGACATAGTATCCTCTTCATCTACATCCTCTACAAATTTGGACTGTTGGGAGATTTTAATTCCAGTCCCAATTTCCACCATATACCCAGAAAATTTAGGCCAGCATAAAAATATGGAACAAAACGTCAAGAGGGAAAAAGTCTAGTTTCATGAGGGGGATGAGAGAAGTTCGCAGGAGTGGGGGGCAGATTCATATAAATCAGTAGTGATGGGGGATATGTTAGCGAGTTTGAGGGCAAAATATAATATTCCTAGCTTAGTAGAACTAATAATTCCCACCTCATCTGACCGAGCTAATGCTCCTCCAGTAGGATTCGTAGCTTTAAATTCAGCTATCCTTAACGCCTGGGCTTAGACTTCCCTTTCCTAGGATTATTCGTAAATTCCTTTGTTCTTGGGGAATAGCTCCTACTCAATTGTGTCCCAGTGGCTGGAGGACATTAGTTTCCACTCTGATTTTATGGAGTAAATTAGGTCATTCTGAGCTAAGTGTGGCACCGTTCAACTCCCTCTACACCTTTAAAGAGGATGGGAAAAATACCGGCTGGTGGTACACTAGTGTTGGCCTAGGATGGGTGGTCTTTTAGTAGTAGATTCTCCTTCCACAATAAAGAAGTGGAAAGATGAGTTCTTCTTTGTGTTGGGGGAGTGGCAGTTCCACCCTGCCGAGGTGAATAGGAAGGATGTAGTTCCTACTCTTTATCACCCACTGTGTAAGTGATCACAACTTCAATATTTCCCTACATTCATTTTGTAAACACATTCTTAATTTACTTAATTTTTATCTGCAGACTATAAGAAGACGACCTCAACCTCAGCAATCCAAAAGTTAGCTAACGTGGTAAGAGCTGTTCCAAAGAAGCAGAGGTCTTGCAAATTTATCATCTCTAATTTCAATCTCTTCCAAGTGGGGTTGTTCCAATCTCTCCCTCCGACTTCAACCTCAGGCAGAGCTCCTACAACTGTCCCAACCTCTTCCAGTAAGTACCTTATTTAATATCTCCATTAATATTTACCATAGACATACTTAACACGTGTTTGTTGCTCCTTTTACTCCAACCCAAAATCAAGAGATGTTGGGATACAAGGCCGCAAAGGCAGCTGCTGCTGCTTCCAAAGGCAAAAAGAGGGTTGGTCCTACCGAAGTTGTCAGCCGACCTTAGGAGGTTGTAGGGGGCAGAGGAGGTGGAACTGGAGCAGGAGGTTCAGCTTTTAAAGCGTCGTCGTTCTGACGAAATGCCAGCTAAGTCCACTTCCACGACTTCAGCTCCAAAGAGCTCCTCCCCTGAAATCCCTCTCGAAAAACCGACCTCAGCCCCAACTTCTGTCCCCACAATAATAGGGGCTAGCTCTTCAGGGTCCCAAGAAAGGTGTCCAGAGTTACAGAGGCCAAATGTTGAAAATTTACTGGGCCATCGACCTGACATCTTCCTAGACTTCCTCGATTGCAGCACTTCCATCTCCTTCAGAGAATCTGCCAACCTCCTCACTAGGAGCTGGAATGAGAGGGAACAACAATTCCTGACTGAGATGCCTGTGGGTGAGGCCATCATCTCAGCTCAGCTGCGTAGCCACAGATCCATCCTACACATGATGTCTGTGGCAGATAAGTTAGTTCATTTAAACTCGAATGGTTTTAAATATCTTCATTAGTTTCTTTACTGACACTGCTCTTCTTTGCTTAGGTTAAAGCCGTATTAGATAAAATGCTTGAAGTAAAGAATCAAGCCTTAGGCTTGTTTGAGAGCATGGAGGCTGAGCGAGCAAAGTTCACAGAAAAAGAAAAAGATTATGAAGATTGCCTCAATAAGATGGGAGTTGAGTTGGAAGCCAAATCTTTCTCTGAACTAAAATATAAGGATGATAATGAGGCTGCTGAGAAAAAGAAGGATGATGAGGAGAAAGCTCAAGCTGATGAAGAGTGAGCTCAGGCTGACGAAGCTGCGAAGAGAGCTGAAGAGGCCACTAAGAGGGCTGAAGAGGCTGAGGCTAAAGCTTCTAAGGCAGTGGAGATCTGGAGGGCCTCTCCAGAGTTTGATTGCTTTCTCAGGATGCCTATGTCGTGGCCTTAGGAGAGCTTATAAAACATATTGCAAAGGTGAGGCCAGACTTCGACACAAGCTTTTTGATATAATCTTTAGAGGAGCAAAAGAGCTCCAAAGATTATCCGAAGCAGCCGGAGTTCGCATCTCCCCAGCTGATGAAGATACTGAAGATGAAAATCCAACTTCACAAAACCCAGCTCTTCCTTAGGATTTAATTTTTTTTTTTAAGTTTTTGTTTAAACATTGCTTAAATGATTGATGCAAAATTCTTATTTTGTTTATGAATGAATTTTAGTTTATCTTTTAGTTTGCACTATATGTTTTTACTTTTACAACACAAATTTATCTAAATGTTGCAAGACATAGAACCTTAGCTCAGCTTGCTAACGAGCAAAGCTTTACATCTCCCTTAAGAGGGAATTTGTCTAAGTGTTGCAGCACATGTAACCTTAGCTCAGCTTGCGAGCAAAGCTTTATCCCTTCAGAGGGAATTTGTCTAAGTGTTATAGTACATGCAACCTTATCTCAGCTTGCTAACGAGCAAAGCTTTATACCTCCCTTAAGAGGAAATTTGTCTAAGTGTTGCAGCACATGCAATCTTAGCTCAGCTTGCTAACGAACAAAGCTTTATACCTCCCTTAAGAGGGAATTTGTCTAAGTGTTACAGCACATGCAACCTTAGCTCAACTTGCTAACGAGTAAAGTTTTATACCTCCCCCCCAATTTGTCTAACTATTGCAATACATGCAACCTTAGCTCAGCTTGCTAACGAGCAATATTTTTTTATAAAACACATACTTATTATTATAGAATTATAGTATTTACACTCGTTTCCTACTGACAATACTTTTTGAGGTATTTTGCATTCCAAGGGTACAGCAGAGGTCTGCCATCCGTATCTTCCAGCTCGTAGGCTCCATTGAGTAGTACTCTAGTTATTCTGTAGAGACCTTCCCAGTTAGGTCCTAAAGATCCATAGTTAGATTCTCTAGTGGCAAGGAAACTTTTCCTCAACACCAGGGTTCCGACCTCAAACGCCCGCTTCTTAACCTTCTGATTGTAGTACTTTGCATTGCGTTGTTTGTATACAGCATTCCTGATTTCAGTTTCATTCCTCATTTCCTCTATTAGGTCCAACTCTCCACACAAAGCTTTCTCATTCCCCTCCTCGTTGTACCTTATTATTCGAATGGAAGGAATCCCTACCTCCAATGGGATCACAACTTCCACTCCAAAAGCCAGAGAGAAAGGGGTTTCTCCCGTGCTACTCCTCAGCCAGAGAGAAAGGGGTTTCTCCCGTAGTACGGTAAGACCATAGTACACTGGGGAGTTCCTCAGCCCATCCTCTCTTAATAGCAATGAGTTTTGCCTTTAGTGTATGCTTGATGATCTTATTGATTGCTTCAACTTGTCTGTTGGCCTGAGGATGATTTGGCGTGGAGAAAAGCTTCCATATGCCAAGTTCTTCGTAAAAATTTGCGAAATGGTTATTTTCGAACTGCTTCCAATTTCTATTACAATGGAGTTGGGGTATTCCAAACATGCACACGATGGACTTCCATATGAAATCAGTGGTCTTTTGTTCAGTGATTTTAGCGAGCGGTTCAGCCTCGACCCATTTAGTAAAGTAGTCAATTGCAACGATAGCGAACTTCGTTCCACCCTTCTCGGAGGCCATGGGGCCAATTAAATCGACCCCCCATTTGGAGAACGGCTAGGGAGCCACAACAAAGTTCAGCTCTTTTGCCGGAAGCTTGATGTTAGGAGCGAAGCGTTGACATTTATCACATCTTCTCACAAATTGTAAGGCATCCCGCTCATAGTAGGCCAGAAATATCCTTGATGTGTGATTTTATGAGCCAATGATTATCCTCCGGAATGATTTCCACATATTCCTTCATGTACTTCATGCAAGGCATAAAGCACTTCTTCTTCATTCAGACATCTTAACAAAGGTACCGATATCCTCGTTTATAGAGTACACTGTCAATTAGTGTGTACCTTGCTGACCTTATTCGGAGTTTTCTTGCTTTAATAGGATCCTCGGGGCGTACGCCTGTTCTTAGATAAGAACCAATCTCGTACCATATAGGCTTGTGATCAGTCATCATGGAAACTACCTCTAGTTTTTCAATAGTAGGATGAGTAATCCTTCTTACTGGAACACTATCAAACTCTTCTATTCCTTCGCTTGTGGCCAAACGAGCTAAAGCGTTAGCATGACCGTTCTAAGTTTGAGGAATTTGTTTGACCACAACAGTTCCGAAATTCTCAAGTTCCTGCGCCTCATTGATCTGATTGACCACCAATTGCGAGTCACTGTGAACTATCAGATGAGAAAATCCCATCTCTTTTGTCATTCTCACCCTAGCTATTAATGCTTCATACTCAACCTCATTGTTGGAAGCCTTGAAGTCGAACGTTAAGGCTTCACAGAATAACTAGCGATTTGGACCTACCAAGACTACTCCTGTCCTTGACCAAATTCCGGTTGAGGATCCGTCTGCAAAGAGTTCCCATGGAGCGTCATGAGAAAATATTTATATCGGTTTCGAACTAAACTCCACAACAAAATCAGCGAGCGTTTGACCTTTTATAGAGGTGCGATGTTTGTATCTTATGTCAAATTATCCAAGCTCCACTGTCCACTTGACCATTCGTCTTGAAGTATCAGACTTTTGCAAGGTTTGCCTTAATGGATAGTTGGTTAAAATCTCAATAGGGTGCTCTAAGAAATATGGTCTCAACTTCCTTGCAGTGATAACAACGGCATATGCCAATTTCTCTAAAGGAGAATAACATAACTCCGCTTCATGAAGTGCCTTACTGACAATGTAGACAGGATGTTGTATTCCCTCTTCTTCCCCGAGCTAAGACAACGCTGATAGCATGTTCAGATACTACAAGATATAGGGTCAGCACTTCACTTGCCCTTGGTTTTGACAACACTGGTGGTTGTGCCAACTGCTGTTTCAGCTCCTCAAAAGCGAGTTGACATTCATCAGTCCACTCAAACTTCTTCCCTCCTCGTAGGATATCGAAGAACGGCTTACATCGATTAGTTGATTTTGACATAAAGCGGCTGAGGGAGCTATTCGTCCAGTCAAACTTTGATCCTCCTTTGACCTTGTTGGGGCTTGCATTTCAATAATGGTTTGTATCTTTTTCTGGGTTGGCCTCAATTCCTCGGCAATTTACAAGATAACCTAAGAATTTTTCGGAGCTTACACCAAAGGCACATTTGTGTGGATTTAGTTTCATCCCATACCTTCTCAAGATTCCAAACATTTCAGCCAGATGTTGTTGATGATCAATGGCGTCTGTACTCTTGACTAACATGTCATCAACATATACTTCCATTGTTTTACCAATTTGTTTGGTGAACATGGAGATGACCAAACGCTGATAAGTGGCTCCAGCATTCTTGAGGCCAAAAGGTATCACCTTGAAACAATAAAGACCCTAGTCAGTAATAAAGGCGGTATGCTCCTGATTTGGCTCGTACATAGGGATTTGATTATATCTTGAGTAAGCGACCATGAAGCTAAGCAATTCATGTCCTGCCATTGCATCGACCATCTGATCTATCCCTGGTAGAAAACTATCTTTAGGACGTGCTTTATTGAGGTCAGTGAAATCTATACACATCCTCTATTCCCTATTACTTTTCTTCACATGCATTGGGTAAGCAACCCACTTTGGATATTTTACTTCACGGATGAACCCATTGCGAAGCAACTTCTGCACTTCGTGATTTAGAGCCTCGTACCTTTTTGAGTTCATGACCTATCCTATGGCAAGGACCTATCCTTCGGCGTTGCTGCTGCTTAGGTCGCACCGAATGGTCGATACCCAACCTATGGCAAGTGACGCTGGAGTTGATTCCTTTCATATCCGCATGATTCCAAGCAAAAACATCAAGGTTCTGCTGAAGAAAATTTGTTATCTGACCTCGGATGGATGGCGGAAGTTCATGACCTATCCTGAGCTCCTTCAATGGATCATCTGGTCCGATTGCTACCCTTTCTAGCTCCTCAAAAGGTTCCCCCCCCCCCCCCCCCTTAACCCTTAGACGTGGGTCTAATGAGCCAAGGTCGTACTCCACCAGATGTGCCATATAAATTCCTAGGGAAGTATATGCCTTCTCTCGTGCTGGACAGATCTTCACTTGGCATTTCTCAGCAATGTCCCTGTTTCCCTTTACTACCATGAGGTGTAGGGAATTTTAGTGTGCAGTGGTACATGGACACAATTGCCCTGAGGTTGAACAGCAAAGGCCGTCCCATAATGGTGTCATAAGGTGAATTGGAATCGACTACCACGAACTCAGTATTTAACTTAATTTGGCTTGGGACTTAGCTAATCTCAGCAGAGAGCTTAATTGACCCTTTCGCTTGGGTAAGGGCTCCATTAAGTCCTAAAACCACATTTAAGTATGGTCGTAGAAAATTTAATGGAATACCCATCCACTCCACTGTGTTAGCATATAGGATGTTGAGAGAACTCTCTGTATCTCTACTAAAACTTTGGGAATGATGACTCCTGCAATGGGTATTGAAACCACCAGGATTCCAGGATAAGGATGTGGATCTACCTCATTATCGTCAAACGAAAGTTGGTCGTTCATTATATTTCTTCGATGTTTCTCAGTGATACCAATCTCATGAGGTCGGCTACAATAGGTCTCTTTAATCTAGCTTCCCTTGTTTGATTATCCTTCCGGTTCCTCAACATTCGGACCTAAGGACTAGGTAAATCAACATTGCAAGCCCTGGCCTCGGCTTGATTTCCACGCACTACACCAACTTCGTCTGGAGTGAAAAACTTTATGCAATAGTTATATATTGAAGTGGCAGCCTCCAGCTCGTGTAATATAGGTCTTCCTAGTATAGCTTTATAATTGGAAGGCAAGTCAACAATTACGAAATCTGCTTGGATCATTCTCTGGCAGGGGATCTCTCCTAGCTCTACGATAAGAACAATTTGACCTCGAGCTTCAATTAGGTCTCCAGAAAATCCTTGCAGTTTCCTGGAATACGGTTGAACATACCGTTCTTGGATTCTCATTTGCTTTATAGTTCGAGAATACAACACATTGACCGAACTTCCATTGTACAAGAGTTCGATGTATTTGTATGCCACTACCGACATGGTTATTACCAAAGTGTCACTTTGGTCTAGCAAAATTTCATGCGAATCTTCTTCTAAAAATCCAAACCGTTCTGATAACGATTCCATGTCGTTATCAGGTTTTTGCCGTTCTACATCATAATTCTGGCTAATGCGTGCATCTCGTGCTTGTCTACGCCTTACCCTCCTGGATCCTTCGATGCACTGGTTTTCACCTACTAACATTCTGATTTCAGCTCGAGGTGGAGAGGGGGGGTTCCAAGCTTGGTGAGTCGGCTAACCTCGTTGAACCATTCCATGTTGGTGAGATTGTTGATTAGACGCCTGATTCGTTTCTCCATGTTTAGCTACAAACTCCTGCAAATGACACCCCCGGATTAAGGACTCCACCTCTTCCTTCAAATTTCTGCAATCATGTGTGTTGTGCCCTGCCCTGTGATACTGACAGTATTTTCCTTGGTTACTCCCCCGGTGGATCCTTTTTTCTGAGGTGGGGGTCTACGAAACGCCTCTTTTTCTCATGTTTGCAAGAAGACCTCCCCCAAGGTAGTGTTCAGTAGATGATATTCACGGAATCTTTCCGAATAAGACCTTGGACGATCTCTTTCCCTTTGGTCTTTTCTCTTTTCATGATTGAATCCTAATCCACTTTTTTCTCCCTTGTTGGATTAGAGGAGTGTGGATTTATCTCGACTTCCTCCTGATCTGAAGTGGCTTCCTCTGCACTTATATGTTTTTCAGCTCGATTGAGGAACTCGGGTACGTTTGAGGCCCGTCTTCATGTACAGACCACCAAAACCTCGTTCTAGGCCTTAGCCTGGATAGAACAGCCATGAATGCAGCAGCATCAGAGATTTTTTCGACCTCCATGGATTGTTTGTTAAACCTATTGAGGTAACTTTTAAGCGATTCTCTTTTCCTTGCTTTATGCTTACCAAACGTTCTTTGGGTGTGGTTCTTGCTTTAGAATCCATGAATTAAGCTAGGAATGCTGTGGCAAGGTCCTTTTAGTTCTTTATGGACCTCTGATGTAACCTCCTAAACCACATTTGAGCTTTATCTCCCAACGTTAATGGAAAGGCATGGCACACAATAGCATCACCTACTCCTTGCTACTCTATCCAGGAAGTGTACTTGTCTAAATGACTATGGGGATCTCCTTCTCACTCGTACCCAGTTGTGGCATTTTCAACTTTTCGGGTAGAGGTTCAGCGAGAATATCTTTAGTGAAAGGAGAATGACGCTTAGTGAGATACTCCTCACTGCATCCTTTATTCTTGGATTCCAGGTCAGCAATGCGCTTCTTTAGGGCGTTCATTTCGGGTTCAGGCTGTTCCAAAAGGCACTTTGCACAGGGTCCAGTATACTAGCTCTGAGGTGTTAGGGAGCGCTGAGACCCCAACCTATCGAACACACTACTGGTTTTCCTTGTACATGGCTCTCCTTCTGCGGGAGAACTCTTGATTTCTTCAATTTGACCTTTAGAATATTCTTCTCCTGAAAAGTGGAGAGTCCTCCTAGTAGGAGGTTGTCTGGCCCATTCCCTCTCGGTATCGGGTAGGTGAACGTGGGTTTAGTTTTGCTCCAATTTGTTGCTTGCATTCGTCAACCTTTCGATAGCTTCTCTCATGAGGGACATGTGAGGGTCGCCAGCTTCATTTTGACCTCGGCCTCTTCTAATGTTTTTTGGAATATTAGCTTGTTCAGGATAGGTATGAGATTGATTTCCTGATGCCGAAATATCATCCATAACAGGCTTTTTGGAAGGGATTTTTTTTTGGAGCGTATAGGGCTTATTATTCAAGTAAGGGCCCTCCTTCCAGCGCCAAACTGTTGACGTTAAAAAGTGTAAGGATCAATTTAAGTCAACTTTGAAAGCAAAATAAAGAGAAACTCGGGATTTTTACTGATAATCACTTCTAAGTTACAAGTGTTTCATCAAGAGAGATATTTTAAAGATCACAGTCTCCTCCCCCTTTCCAAAGATAGCTCGCACCCTTTTATAGGTAAAGAAAATCCAGTATCACCCACTTTTCTGTCTTGTTAATCACTAGTGCCGAACTGAAAAGTACATTACTGGCATTTCTCCATTGGTCACTGAGGTCGGCTTGACTGGTTATCATGAAACCTTCCTTTAAGTGGGTTCCCAGCAATTAATGAGGTAGTGAGTAAGCGAAGCTACATCATATGATTGGTGAAATAAGTGGGCGCTGACGTATTGATTGGATGTTTTATTAGTATCCAATCTATAATCATTATGTTCTCTCGAACCTCGACAATACGACGTGACCTTATGAAGCCGATCTCAGATTGAGATACACTAAGTGTATGTAACAAATCGGTCTTAATTAGGTTGCAGGTCGGATGTTAACAGTATTCATGCACTTAATTTAATGCACAAAGCAATTCTTGAATGTTCTTGGTATTTCTGTTGATGTAAAAGACACAAGAAAATGATGAAGATTCAAGAAAATGATGGAGACTCGATGAAGAAGATGAAAAAAATGCGGAAAGATAAAGATATAACCTTAATTTTACAGCCAAAGCCCTGATTCCAATTGATGTGAAACCACATAGCAATAGTAGCTTCTAAACCCACAAAAAATTGAATCACAACCCAAGAAAGGTAAAATCCCGGGTTCAAACTTGACCGAATAATTTATTGAATCAAGGAACCAAAGTTATGGAAGAACTTGATTTCTTAATTACAAAATCTATAAACCTTGCTACGAATTTGTTGAACGTCACAAAGATGGTAAGTTCGAAATTGAGTTCAATGAAGAACAAGAAGAAAGCAACCTTGCTTTGATTAATCTATGAATAATGAGTAGTTTTACAATGGTACGTTGATATGCAGTTTCTTGAACACATCCAAAAACTTCGTGAACTAACAGAGACTCTTCGTGGTTGTTCTCTATTATTTTATTAGATTGATCTATGTGTTTCTCGCTCTTGTAGGTGTATCTCTGGTAACTGAACTCCAATGTATTTAATGATTGCCTTTACCTGTTCTTTAGGATTAGTCTCTTTGTTTCTTGGCAAAGTACCATGAGTTTTACCTGATAATGCAGCTGCTATCTGCCTCACTTGATGTTCTAAGTTCTTTATTAAAGCCTGTTAGTTCTAAATATTAGTCTCAACTGTTGTAATGTACTAAGTGAGTAAGCCCTCCAACGTTGGCTTTATCTCTTGATGTTGTTGTTGGAAATCCAATGGTCTTAATAATTCCTTCCTTATCCTTGGCCTTGATTGTTGGTCCACAAGAAGTTTGGATGATTCCTCTACCCTAAATTATATGTGTTGGAGTGGGGGTTGTTCTGCTACCTCTAAAAGTTGTTTATAATTAACCTCCTTAGGTTGGATCATATGTACGGAGGCTAAAGGGCAACGTGTAGTTGACTGATGTGCCCCGCGGCCTATGCAAACGGGTGTATATTGGTATACCATGTTCACTGATTGAGAGAGGTTGTTTAGTTTCTTTGTTATTACCTCCATTTAGACTGCTAGTGTTGTCACTACAATAATATTGTGAATCCTCGCTGTTTTCTTAGAAGTCTCCTTATCGGTCAGCCGCATAACCCGATTCTCTACATTTCTTTCCTAAAGATTGCAGGACTCTTCGTATTTATCTTCATTACCGATCCATCAATTGAAGCATCGACCATGTTACGATATTCTGGAGTAACCTTGAATAGTAAATGTATGCCATTGTTTAGAAATGTCAAGGTTGGGATACTTCCTAAATATATCCTTGAACATTTCCCATGCTTCTAGATAGATCTTGAGATTCTCCACTAGGAAAGTATGTATTTCATTCTTGAACTGATGAACTTGAGACGACAGGAAGAATTTAATTGTAAATTAACCACTCTCTTGCACCATAACCACTCTCTTGCACCATCCTTCAAAGTGTTAGGGAATAAGCGCATTCGAAAGGCATCTGCCAGCACATCCCTTCATGACTCTTAATTGCTTTCCCAAAGAATCGATGTCTTGATGATTTTGAAACAAGTTGATAACATCTCGTCGAAGATGAAAGTTAGCCCGTCAGAAAGAAGGATATATGCATAGGAGATGGACCGAGAATCACATAATCCCCAACTAATATTTCGCAATCGTTGACGATTGCTCTCAGTTGAGCTAGTTGTAATGGATTTTGAATCTGATTCTGATTTTTTGCCATGTTCCTTACTTCTCTCTGTTCTCTTCTTTATTATCTGAAGGTTCTTTCAATCTCGTCAAAATCTTGCATAAACTATCAGCTGCCTAAAAAAAGAGAGAGTTAGGTATTGTGATGAATAGCCTGAAAAAAAAAATCGAATCCAATATAAACTAATAAACTCATATTAAAAATTTTATTTCTCGACAATGGTGCCAAAAACTTATTCGGATAAATCCCGTAATCGTATGGGATCATTAACAAGTAATATGTGAGATGAGTATCATCCTACGAGGAATAAATTCTAATTGAAGTGTAAATTGTTTTGTATCAAATTCGAATTGTGTAACACAAAAGAGATAATAATGAGAAGTAAACATCCAAAAATGAAAACTTCGAAAAGCTACGTCTTTCAGCGCCAGTCCACTTCTTTATGAAATATTCTACTTTCTGTATTGCATCACAAAAACATAGCTAATTTAAAAAATTAAAAAGGTCAATTCCCCTCCATTCAATGCTAAGATGTTCTATATAAGAAATAAAGCGAAAATGGAGTCTTTCTGTTTGTATCTTTTATTCTCAAGTAATTTCTATATAATACGAGTAGAGTAATAAAACACTCCTCTTCAGCAGCAGAAAGTCTGCTCTTATAAAGCATGATCTAAGGTTGTAAGTGCTGCAATACTTAGATAAATTGCCTACTCTTCAGTAGCACTAGGTTTGCACTTCAACGGCACTATGACCTCTATTCAGTAGCACAATCTAAGGTTGTATCCACAAGTTAGACAAAAAACCTCACTCTCTATTAGCACAAAGCCGTTAACCTTAAGCGGCATAAAGTCCAATCTTCAACGGTACAAATCCAGTTCTTAGGAATAAGTGCTACAACACACCAACAAAGCTCTTCTAGAGTAGAAAGTCCGCTCTTCAGCAGTACGATCTATGGTTACAAATACTACAACACTTAGATAACGAAGCCTGCTATTGAGCTACTCCAGCTCTTCAGCGACACAAAGCCCCTTTTTCAGAAGTACGATCGAAGATTATAAGTTGTGCAACACTCAAACAACAAAGTCCGTTTTTCAACAGCACCAAGCCTGTTCTTCAGTGGCACAAAGCCTACTCTTCAGTCATGATCTATGGTTGTAAGCACACATTACAAAGCCTTCTCTTCAGTAGCACGATCTAATATTTTAAGTGCAACAACACTTACACAACAAAGCTTGCCCTTCAACGACACAATGACCTAGAGTAGCACAATCTAAGGTTGTAGGATACAAGTTAGACAAAAAACCTCACTCTCTATTAGCACAAAGCCTAACCTTAAGCGACATAAAGTCCAATTATCAACGGCACAAATCCAGTTCTTAGCAATACAATCTAAGGTTGTAAGTGCTACAACACACCAACAAAGCTTACTCTTCTACAGTAGAAAGTCCGCACTTCAGCAGTATGATCTATGGTTACAAATACTACAACACTTAGATAACAAAGCCTGCTATTGAGCTACTCCAACTCTTCAACAACACAAAGACCCTTTTTCAGAAGTACGATTGAAGATTATAAGTGGTGCAACACTCAAACAACAAAGCCCGTTTTTCAACAGCACCAAGCCTGTTCTTCAGTGGCACAAAGCCTACTCTTCAGTAACATGATCTATGGTTGTAAGCGCACACAACAAAGCCTGCTCTTCAGCAGCATGATTTAGTATTTTAAGTGCAGCAAAAACAACAAAGCTTGCCCTTCGATAGCACCAAGCCCATTCTTTAGTAGAACAAATGGTTCTCTTTAGTAGCACAATCTAAGGTCGTAACTGCTGTAACACTTAGACAATAGGCTCTTCAGTAGCACCATGCTCGCTCTTCAGCAGCACAAAGCTTGTTCTTCAGCATCAATATCTAAGGTTGCAAGTGCCGTAAAACTTAGACAACAAGTCAATATAGCATGCTCTTCAACAGCACTAAGCCAATACTTTAGAGGCACAAAGCTTGTGCTTTTGCAGCATGATTTAAGGTTGTACGAGCAACAACACTTAGACAAAAAAGCTTGCTCTTCCAAAAGCACCTAGACATTCTTCAGATGCACAAAGCTCGCTATTCAACGACACAAAACCTGCTCTTCAGCCACACGATCCAAAGTTGTAACTATTAAGGACTACAAAGCCCGTTCTTCAGCAGCACAAAGCCTGCTCTTCAACGACACAAAGCCAGTTCTTCAGCAGCACGATCTAAGGTTGTAAGTACTATAACACTTAGACAACAATGCCCGTTCTTTAGCGACAACAAGCCTGCTCTCCAATTGCGCAATCTAAGGTCATAAATGTTGCAACACTTATATATAACAAAGCCTGATTTTCAATAGTGCCAAGCCCGCTCTTCAGCTGTATGAAGCTCGCTCTTCAGTGGTACAAAGCCTGGTCTTCAACAACACAATCTATGGTTGTAAGTCAACACTTCAACATTAAAGCCTACTTTCGATATCATTAAGCTAGATCTTCAACTGGACAAATACTATTCTTTAGGTTGCAAGCGCACACGACAAAGCCTACTCTTCAATAGCACAATCTAAGGTTGTAAGTCAAGCAACACCTAGGACCCATTTGGCATGACTTTTGTTTTTACTTTTTCATCCTATATAAGAGCTTTTGGAGGATGGTATCTTAACTTTTGTTTGAAAACTAATTTTCAAAAGCACTTAATTATTCTGAAAGTACTTTTAGATGAAGCCACATTAGACCTATTTCCTCTAAAAGCTCTTCTAACTACCAAAAGCACTTTCACAAAATTAGCCAAACAGGTCCAAAAGCAACTTTTGGTTCTTAAAAGCACCTTTGCAACAAAACCTAATTTTCAACAGCACCAAGCCCGCTCTTCAGCGGCACAAAGCTTGCTCTTTAGTAGCAAAATACATGTTTGTAAGTGTACCCAACAAATCCTACTCTTTAATAGCTCCAAGCTGGCTCTTCAGCGGCACAAAGTTCGCTCTTCGATTACACAAAGCCTACTCTTCAGGAGCATGATCCATGGTTGTAAGTGTTGCAACACTTCAACAACAAAAGCATGCTCTTCGACATAGCCAAGCCCACTTTTCAGTGGCACAAAGTGTTCTCTTCAATTGAACGATCTAAGGTTGTAAGTGCTACAACACTTAGACAATAAAGTATGCTTTTTAGCAGTACCAAGCTCGCTATTCATCAGCACAAAACATGTTCTTCAGCAGCACCAAGCTCTCTCTTCATTGGCACAAAGTTTGTTCTTCAACAGCACAATTTGGAGTTTTAAGTGCTATAACACTTAGATAACAAAGTTTGCTCTTCAACAGCATGAAGCCTGCTCTTTAGCGACACAAAGATTGCTTTTTTCTGTAGTATGATTTATAGTTTTATTTGCTACAATGCATAGCCAACAATGCCCACTCTTCAACAGGCCTATTCTTCAACTGCACAAAGCACGCTATTCTATGTCACAAAGCTCGCTCTTCAGCTGTATGATCCAAAGTTGTAAGTGATGCAATACTTAGACTATAAAGCTTGTTCTTCAGTAGCATGAAGCTCGCTTGATGTGAACCAACATAGCAATAGTAGCTACGAAACCCACAAAAGATTGAATCACATCCCCAAGAAAGC
Organism: Fraxinus platypoda; assembly: GCA_903798405.1. Lineage (NCBI taxonomy): Eukaryota > Viridiplantae > Streptophyta > Magnoliopsida > Lamiales > Oleaceae > Fraxinus > Fraxinus platypoda. The sequence continues at coordinate 33,454 of CAIGRT010009422.1, forward strand.
CAAAATCTCGGTTTGAAGCTTGACCCAATAATTTATGGAATCAAGGAACCAAAGTTATAAAGTAACTTGACCCCTTAATCACAAAAATTATGAACCTTGCTATGAAGTTGTTAAACACCGCAAAGATGAAAATCCCTGATAAGTTTGAAATTGAGTTCAACGAAAAACTAGAAGAAAACAACCTTCCTTTGATTTAATCTCTCAATAATGTGTTGTTTTTCAATTACAAAAATAAGCCCTATATATATAGGGAACTCATGAAAACCCTAATTAAAACGTAAAACATAAAGAAAATATCAAACAATTAGAGTTCTAAACGAAAAAGGAAAAATTAAACAGCCTTCAGATTTTTGTATAGCGCGCGCACCATGTAATCTCTCGCGCACGTAGTTCAGTTGATTTTGTTACGGGTTAAAATTTTGCACCCCGTGCACGCTTGCGCTACTTTTCGGCTACACTTCAGGCTTTGCTTCTTCTAATTTAGCTTGAATTAAGTGCACTAATCTTGGTTCCTCTTCCATGCCCAACATGAAATTCAGTGTTTGGCTTGTTAACTTGAAACACTTGGCCTCCGTAGCATGAACTCTTCAAGTTGAGTTGGATCTTTGTAAGTTTGTTGCCCTCCAAGGATCCTATCATTCCCTCCCTCTTCAAGAAGATTCTTTCTTGAATCATAACCTGCATTAAAGAGAGAAAATCAACAATATTGAAAGTAGTGAACACCTTATACTCATCTCGAAAATCCATCTTGTTGGCGTTATCATTAATCATTTCGATCACATGGTCCATCTTCCCTAGGATGTAATTTATACCTCCTTTGAAAACTTGCGTTCCTCACATACACCCAAACCCAACCACCGGGTTCAAATGTGATACGCCTCTTTTTTTTATCAACTTGAGATGCATTTTGTTCAATCTTCCTTCTATCTAAACCACCTCTTTCAACAACATATAAAGGAATTAAATCGAATAAAGTTAGTGGAATAAGACCATACATAATGTCAAAATGAGTAGTAGAAATTAATTGTTTGGTCCCTAACTTAGTCCAAATTCACCCCAAAATAGTTAAGGAACTGATTGACAAAATATTTTTCATGCTTTAGGACATTCACAACACATTTGAAATGCATATCATATCCGTCTAAACTCTTGCAATTGACTAGAATATCATCTAACCTAGATCTGTGATGATGATACGTTACCATTAGTGAACAAATGTTTATCCCCATGTTTCCTTTGCTCTACAAATTTTTCAATTGATTTTGAAACTCATTTGCTTCCTCAGGGAACAAGTAATACCTCCCACAACAAAAAAAATATCCAAACCAGGATAGGGTAGGTTAGTCTCCTCAATTTGCTGTTTAATGCCATGAAATGAGTGGTAACCCAATAGGCATATCCTCATGAACCAAGTTTTCGAAACCTGCAATAAAGAAATAGCCAAATTGATGAAGGGTTTGTTAGTTCTCACTAAAGCCCTCTCAATTCCACTCTTTTTCATGGAATCTCACCTTTGACTTTCTTTTTCTCTGAAGACTGTCTTTCTTTTCTTTCTTATAGTTCCACTCTTTTTTCTTTATCTTCAGCTACCTCTGTATTTTCTTTTTCACTCTCTATTTCTTTTTTCTTTTGTGGCTCTATTCTTTTTTCATGATTTTCAGCTGCCTCTCAATTTTCTCTTTTACTCTCTATTTTTTCCCCTTTTGTTCCTCCATATGATTAATTGTTTGAGAGAATTAATCATATTGTAAAATTCGAAACTTTCCATCAAATCATCAAACTCGCTACACTTTGTAACAAGTGTTTCACCTACCAATGGGTACTCTACTCCATCAAAGTCTCTAGGATTTCTTCTAGGCCCCCCTTTCACGCCTATCTTTTCCATTTCTCATCCTATCAACTTCAACTACCGACATTTGGTCAATTTCAGCACTAGGATAAACCTAATGGCATCTTCATTTCGTCAATTTGATGACTACAAGGCTTGGCATATACCAATGAAGATTGCGGTGAATGGTGTTGGGCACGAATGGTGTCATGCAACACATTTGGAACAACTATTTGATCATGTATATCTTACTTATGTTGGCGTTCTTGGGCTTATGGATCTTTAGCTTTGGAAGATCCTGCATTTTCTTGACTGCCTTCAACCAACAAATTTTACAACTCCAGTATGTGCATGAGTTCAGCAATTTGTGTGTCTTTTACGTCTAGTGACTTTGTTAACTTTCAATGGCTATAGCCATTTGTTGGATTCAATCATCAGAGCCCTATGTTGCTTTCGTGACCATGGCTAACTCGAGTGTTTCTTTAGATGAAGTATAGTCTCCCCATCTTCGCGGAGAAGTGGCATGAAAGGATCCAGGCACAGATCTGCCACTGAAGTCGAAACCAGAATGAGAGTTTTTTGCCGAACTCTTGGTCTTTTCTGTTGAACAAGAGTTCAGCTTCTTGCAAGCAATTTTCATTTTACCTTTGTTGAACTTCCTCATTGGTGGGACCAGTTGAGTTTTCCCAATTTTTGTTTTGGCTCTGGTCGCATTGAAGAGTAAAGCAAGTGTCTCTTCATGATGATTCATAGTTTTCTTTGCCTTTTTGCTTGCTATTGTTGATGAGGTGATTGAAATTGAAGATTCTGAGATCAAAAGATGAGAGGACAAGAAGGTCTCACTGGATGTGCCAAGAAAGCCCACTCTTCAACTACATCATCAATTTTAAATAGGAGTTGCTTCAAGAGTTGCTTCACCTCTCCTAATACGCATAGGAGTTGTAGGAGGTACCACATTTATCTCATTTCCCCAAGGTTTTGATGTATGTTCAATGGCTCCTGTTAAGGGTCGTATTAAATCACTGTACAATTGGTATGACAATTGAGTTCTTCTCTAAGAAAGAACAAACTTGTTCTTGAATAATTTTCTCTTCATTTGAAGATGGATTTTTAAAAAACCATTCTCTAAATGGTCGATTCTTTTCTTTCAAAAATTCTCTTCGAATTTCTTCTCTATTAATAATAATTCCGGACTCATTAAGAGTTTGAATAGTACTAATTGAGAACTTCATTGCTGAAGAGGTTGGAGAATCGATACCTCGTCTTCTCTTATATACTCCATGGGGTATATTAGAGAAAGAATTTCTTACCCCCCCCCCCCAACAAATTCAAGTGAAGAAGTTGTAGCAGTTCGTCTAGTCCCTAAAAATTCAGGTATAGAAGAATTAGACCTTCTAAGAGTGTACGGTTTAGTTACGTCAGGGACTTTAGACCTATTTTTTGACCTAAACTCAAAGATATTTAAATCTGCCCTTCTTCCATTTCTATTAAAGTAGATTTCCAAGATTCCATTAGGAGTTTGAATAATTTTTCTACGTCTTGGTTTACAACTGACCTCGGTTCAGTGGCTCCTTCCCATGACCATTGTTCAAGAAGAGTCACTATAGCCTTTGGCTGGACCATTCTAGACTTAACAAGATTAGTCTCAATATTTGTTTAATAGGGATGGTTTGCTCAACAACCTTGATTATCTTCCTTGATTCTAACTCAAACATTCCTATATTATATATCTCTTCATTTTTTATTCTAGGTAAATTCTAATTCTTTAAGAAGGTTTCAGCTTCTTCGTAAGCCCATTTTTTAAGAGCGATTCTGGTAAATAACCAGATGATGTGATTGTATCCCAACCAAAGGTCTTTTTTAGCATTGGTTTTGTCTAGCGTAAATTTATGTAAATCTCAAATAGGGTTTTTACCAAGTCTAAAAAGCCAACCTTGGCCACAATAGGACCTCCAGGCACACCCCACTAAGAGATAAACACAATCTTTAATAGTACACCAATCCTATCTTCAAAGAAAAAGCCAACTTTGTGGAAGAACAACTTCAATAAATTAGTAAAGATTGTGTTTATCTCTTAGTGGGGTATGCCTGGATGATGTGAACCCACTTTGCAATAGGAACCCCGAAACCCACAAAAAATTGAAACGAAGCCCAAGAAAGCTAAAATCAAAATTTGAAGATTGACCCAATGATTTATTTCATCAAAGAACCAAAGTAATAGATGAACCTTCACCCCGTAATTACAAAAATCACGAACCTTGCTATAAGTGTTGAACGCTACAGAGTATAAATCTTTGATAAGTTCTAATTGAGTTCAATTAAGAACAAGAAGAAAGCAAATCTCTCTTTACTAATTCTCTCAAAATAATGATTAATTTACAATGAAAGAACAAGGCCATATATATAGGCAACTCATAAAAACCCTAAAAAAAACCCTACAACTAGATAACATCAAAATAATAGAGTTTGATTAAAACTGAACAACTAGAAAATGCTCCCAAAAATTGCACTATTCGGCCGCATAGAGTAAATGCTTGTGGCCACAAGGAAGAATGCAATTTCTTCTCAGGTTGAAATTTTGAGCTTGTGCGACTTCATGTATGTTAAACCCTTGCGGCCGAATGGTTCGTCAAAATCTGCCCTTCTTCCTTTGCTTGAATCAAATGCAGGTTTCATGCCCAAATTGAAACTTGGTATTTTGCTTGTTGCATTCAAACTCTCAGCCCACGTAGTTTGAACAAATAATTGCATGGCTTCCTTGGTACTTTTTGCTCTTGATCTTGTAATTGGTCCTTCTTCAACTCGCAACAGATCCTTACTAGCTTTCGTTCCATGGTTCCCATCATTCTCTCCCTTAAAAGGATTTGATCTCGAATCTTCACATGCATCAAAGAGAGAAAGATTGGCAACATTGAAAGTAGCTGATATGTTATACTAACCTGGATAATCCAATTTGTAGGCATTGTCATTTATCCTTTCAAGCACTTGGAATGGGCCATGTCCTCTAGGATGCAATTTAGACCTCCTTTGGGCTAGAAAGCATTCTTTTCTCATGTGCACCCAAACCCAATCACCTGGTTCAAAGGTTACACGCCTCCTACCTTTATTAGCTTGAGATGCATAATGTATGATCTTCTTCTCAATTTGAAGCAGAACCTTCTCATGGATTGACCTTACCAATTCAGCATTCTTCCCATCTTGACTACCTATTTCATCAATGGGTAAAGGAACTAAATCCAAAGAAGTTGGTGGATTAAAACCATACACAATTTCAAAAGACGAATAAGAAGTTGTAGAATGCAATGCCCTATTATAAGTAAACTATATAAATGGTAAGCAATCCTCCCAACTGTTTAAATTCTTGTTAATTATAGTGTGCAAGAGTTGAGTTAATGTTCTATTAGTTTTAATTGTGGAAGGACCAATGACGAGATCGTGAGCAACGAAGATCAAGGAAGCCATGTGACTAATTCAAGCTATGTGGGCCAAGACTTCGATGGTAATGAGCAAAACATCAAGTTTCATGTTGGGCATAGAAGAGGAAGCTACATTAGTGCACTCAAGTTTCCTTCCTTTCTTGAGTCATTTCTTGTTCTTGCTGGTTTGAACCTCACAACGGGGAAATTATTTTAATGAGATCAATTAGTTCTTAGAGAACTTGAAAGAAAGTATTAAGCGGAAAAAGGCCAAAGTTGTGAGATTATTAGAGTGAAAAAAGGCAAATTTGAGTGAAACTGGTGAGGTATACAAATTCTACTTATTAGGATGTCTGGTAAAGAATATTCAATATCATGATGAGAGCCACGCAACAACAATTCGAGCGGATGAATGTGGTATTTGGAGAAATTAGAGATAGAGTGGATCGGTAGGATACGGTGATAGCTAACTTAAAAAAGAGGGCAACCTAGAGGAGTTCCTAATGTTAAGAGGCAAGGTAGGCGTGATCCTAGAGTTGAATCTGATGATGGGAATGAAGTGGATAGTACTAATGAGGATGATCAAATATCGGAGGCCGAAGTGGGCAGGATGAGGAATAGATGAGATAGGCGTGAAAGGGGGCCTAGAGGAGATCCGAGAGACTTTGTTGGAGATAGGGTTGATCGGAATTTGGGTAGGAATAAGATGACAATTCCTTCATCACAAGGTAGAAACTATCCGGAGGTATATTAAGAGTTGGAAAAGAAGTTGGAGTTAATCTTTGATTACCCTATTAGGAGGAGAAAAAGGTGGAACTAGCGATGATAGATTTTACCGATTATACGATTTATGGTGGGTGATAGGATCCATGGATGGCAACAAACTTACAAAGATCTGGCTCAACTTGAAGAGGAACCAATGATGAGATCGCGAGCAAATAGGATTAGTGAAGCCATGCATTTACTTGTTCAAGCTACAGAGGCCAAGAGTTTGAAATTAACGAGCCAAACACCAGTTTCATGTTGGGCATGAAGTCAGAAACAAGTTGTATGCAGTGGAATCAAGAAAACAAAATTGGAAGCCAGTCGCATAATTATGCTGTTGAATAGTATAAAATGGGATGTTGTTGCATGTACTATTCCCGAAACAAAGAAGTGAAATTTTGGTTGTTCTATTGAAAAGTTCCATGGAGGGCAACAAACTTACAATAATCCAGCTCAACTTGAAGAGGAACCAATGACGAGATCGCGAGCAAATAGAATCAATAAAGCCATGCATTTACTTGCTCATGCTACGAAGGCCAAGAGTTTGAAGTTAACAAGCCAAACACCAATTTTCATGTTGGGCATGAAGGCGGAAACAAGTTGTATGCAGTGGAATCAAGAAAACAAAATTGGAAGCCAGTCATATAACTGTCTTGTCGCATAGTATAAAATGGGATGTTGTTGTATGCTACGCCAAGAGTTTGAAGTTAACGAGCCAAACACCAAGTTTCATGCTAGGCATGAAGGCAAAAACAAGTTGTATGCAGTGGAATCAAGAAAACAAAATCGGAAGCTAGTCGGATAATTTATGTTGGCGCCTAGTATAAAATGGGATGTTGTTGCATGTACTATTCCGGAAACAAAGAAGTGGAATTTTGGTTGTTCTATTGATAGGATCCATGGAGGGCAACAAACTTATAAAGATCCGGCTCAACTTGAAGTGGAACCAATGACGAGATGGCGAGCAAATAGAATCAATGAATGAGCATTTACTTGTTTAAGCTACGGAGTCCAAGAGTTTGAAGTTAACGAGCCAAACTGTGGAATTAAGAAAACAAAATTGGAAGCCAATCGGATAATTATGTTGTCATATAGTACAAAATGGGATTGTATTTAGATTTTCATGGGTTCCCTATAAATAGGATTCATTTTTTCATTATAAAAACACATTATTGAGAGAATTAACAAAGCGAGATTTTCTGTCTTCTTGTTTTTCATTGAACTTAATTTCTAACTTATCAAAGATTTCATCTTTGTGGCATTCAAAAAATTCATAGCAAGGTTCATAGTTTTTGCAATTAAGGGGTCTAGTTCTTCTATAACATTGGTTCTTTAATTCAATAAATTATTGGGTCTAACTTCGAACCGGGATTTTAGCTTCCTTGGGTTGTGATTATTGCTTTTGTGGGTTTCGGAGCTACTATTGTTACGTGGGTTCACATCATAACAATTTGACAACTTTTGTAATGACTCAACCTCTATACCCAAACTACTAACTTACATAATGTACGCTCTAGGAAAGCATAGCCCATCTTACACCTTACGAATTGCTATCATGTTCTCAAGATTCGAATATAAGACCTCTGCTCGATGAAAGACTTAAATTGAATTTTGGTACCGATTGGAGAAATTACCCAATTGATATCAGGTCTTGGGTTCGAATACTAGGGATGCGGCAAAAATTAGTGAGAGGTAATATGAGTTAAACTCTCCCAAAGTGGACAGTACGTTAACATTTTGGACATAGAAGTTGGGTCGTTACAAAAAAATACTTATTTTTTAAAACAATCCGACCTCTGTGACCAAGTCATTATATCATATGTGTTATTCGCTATAGGAGAGTTTGAATTCATCTTACCCCTCACGAATTTCTGTCGCGTCTTCTTGATACTAGAATTCAACTTAAATCTCTATTAACGAAGAGGTCATGGGTTCGAATTTCGTAAGGGGTAAGATGAGGCTCTCAAACCCTCCTATAATTGACAGTACGTATGATATAACAGTTTGAGTAAAAGGCCAGCTCATTACACTTTGGATCCTTCTTAGGCTCAGACTTTCCTAGCATTGCAAAATTACAAGAATTCATGTTTGAATTGTAGAACTGTAATGTCCTCGAAATTTCACAGAATATAATTATTTGGTTTAGATGCCTTTTTATAATTTTGGAAAGTTGATGGACTAAAATGAAATAAATATTTATTCTTTTTATTTGGGCTAAATAATTAGGTATAGACAGAACGAAGATAAATATATCAATATTGGACTTGTTTTGTAGTTATAAGAAGTTATCTTTAATTAGTAATTAATTAAGTTGATTAAAGATTTAAGCACTATGACAGACAAATATTAACTCCATTTTGATTTTGATAAAGTTTAATTATAATCATAATTATATTATTTGAAACCAATTCTTATCCAAATTCCTTGTATTACCCGGCTTTCCACTTTTAAACAAACTCAATCGTGAATATTGATTTTGACTATAAATCTATAGTATATTAAATATCACATCAAGTGAGAATCATTTTTTGGACGATTCTAGCCTTACTATAATTTAATTATTTCAACAATTCCTTATTTTTCATTTTCCAATTAACCATTTAGTAATCATCAATGTACATGCACATTTGACATATTCATTTCACCCGTGTGCTTTCATTAATATATGAATTCCTTATTATTAATTCTCAATTAATTAATATTCATATTCATTTATTTAACCATTTAGTTACCGATAATGTACAAATTTGACAGATTCATTTCACCCATGTGCTTTCATTAAATCATGAATTCTCTATTATTAATTCTCAATTAATTATCATTCACATTCATTTAATTAATATCTATCTTCATTTATGCATTTCAGTGTTATTAATTCTAATTGTAAGTCAATTAAAATTTCACATTCAAGAATGCATTTNAATTAAAATTTCACATTCAAGAATGCATTTCATTATTCACGTCCATGTATGCTAATTAATATCAATTTTACTTAAATTGAAAATTAAATAAATGATTTAGCATTCGTTGTCAGGTATATATTTCCCGGTATTAATTCTAAATTAAATAACATTCACACATATTCAAATGTTTCTTTTACGGTACTTCTAAAGTATTTCATAATAACGTGTAGTACTACAAATTGTCTCATTATTTCACCATAGAAAATAAAGAGTCCCATAACAGAAGAATTTTCATGCGAAAAATTTTATCCTCATTTCAACCTTTCAATAACGAGGTTAGATACATAATGTGTAAATGGTTCATTTTCTTTTACTTTTTGTGTATTCAATGATCAATGTGCATGAATTGTAGTGGACCATCGGGTTTGATCTAACGAAATGTGAACTCTTTTGGATTCTTTATAATGAAATGTGAAATCTTTTGGGAATTCGAAATTATGAGATGAGTGTCTCGCTTGATCATCGATATGCTCCAAATGAAATGTGGTATGGAGTGTCTATTTTATTGTTTTATATGATTGAATATGGAAACTGCTATATCTTACTAGGTACTGTGTCAAACACTCACACTCTTACTATTTACAAAGTTAGTTCGGGTCGATTGGAATTGTGGCAAAATGGTGATGAAGAATTAGCAGCATTATTAAGTAGACATCTTTCAATTGACTATTTAGTTTTAAATTGTTTAAAGGCATGTTCAATATTTAGGTGGTTATGTTTATTTTTAAATAAATAAAAACTCCATATTTTAATAGATATTCATTATTAAAAACAAAGAAATAAATTTTTTTTCGTTCCACATTAATGTGGAGAAAATTGAATTTTTCAGTAACACTTTAGGATTTAAGAAAATTGGGATGTTACAGTTTTGTATCTGAGTATGATCTACCTTTCTGCAGACTTTTTGTATAATAAGAAAGTTATTTTGTTTCAAATAAATGAGTTTCAAAAGGAATTTACCAATTAGAAAATTTAAATTTTAAGAGACCTCTAGTTCCCACTTATTATTTGAGTTTTTTTAATTTGTGTATTCGCAAGATTGAAAAACTTTGTCAAAAATACTTAAACATTTTAAAGAAAACTTGGAATTTAAGTCGTCCACTTGTGACCCCCTCCTCACCTGGAAGCCTTTTGATTGCGCGTTATTTGAAATCAACACGACGAAAAGCAAATATTTCAAACCATTCTAAATTTAAGAAAATTTTATTTTTAAAAACTTCTATTTAAAGAAATTCCTATTCTAGGAAAGTTCTATAGTAAAAAAAAAATTGAAGTATTTTCATACGAATTATGAGTTTAAGGACAATATTTTTGTACAGTTTTAAACATGTAATAATATGAAAAATCCTTAGAACGCAACACTCACTATTCGACCACTATCTGATTGATTCAACGTATGAAATGAAATGTTATTCATTTAGCATAATTATGAATCATCTTGCTTCACCTTATGAAATAAATTGTCACTGAAAGATTACGCATAATTGAAGTTATACTTTCCGTGCATGGTTAGGCTTGGAAACAACTAGGATGACTATGAATAGCCAAATTGCTATCGAGAACTACATAAATTATGAAGATGGGAGCGAACCTTTGTTAGCACGTTGAAGATGGGAGCAAGCAAGATCTTTCGGATATAACGAGGGGACAACCCTCTCATTACACCATCTTATAAGCACTATGCGGCCTCAATGGAGAGAAGTGGCTTACTCAATGAGAGATGTAGATTATGAGCTATATTTGCCTAAGGATTGGGACAAGATTGATTTTAGGGAATACTGTGAGGATATCGTATCCTTTGGAACCAGAGACAACAAGAGCCCGAGCCTAACCCAAAACCTGAGCATGAGAATGAATCGAAACAAGAGGAGTTTGAATTAGAGCCTGAGGAAGACCCTGATCATGAGCTCGAGCCACCAATCTTCATTGATTTAGTTATAGATTCTGAGCCCGAGTTTTGTATTTTTTTCAGATGATGAGACTCCACCAAAGAAGATATGTCGGACTCATAGAATAGAAATAGATGTTATTTCCTTTGTTTAAGATTTCTTATTTTTGCTTTCCAGAAACAAAATGCTATCTTAAAAGATTTGGCGATTTTTTTTTATCAAGGATTTATATTATTGAGACTGTTTTGTGATGTCTAATATTTCTAAGACGAAATTTTATTTTGTGTTAAGAAAATGTTGCGACAACAACAAAATCAAGCTACGATCGTCAAGGATTTGTTGAGGGTTGTATAGGATCTGGGTAGGCAGCAAGCACAAGTTGGTCCTTAGAATGTATTGACAAATGCTAACAACACCAGTTCAACTGTTGAACAGTTTCGATGGCAAGGCAGACCCACTGACAACCGAAGAATGGATAAAAGGAATGGAGCGAATCTTCAAAAATCTCTCATCCACGGATGCCTAGAAAGTCTTATGTGAGAGTTTATGTGTTGGTTGATGCAACGGGCCATTGTTGGGAGTATGCCTCATGCATTAGAATTGAGGCACAACAATGTGCTCTAATTTGGACACAATTCAAAGAAGAAGTGATGGCTACAAGTCCTGAGAGATCGAAAGGAGAGAGTTTCTGCAATTTAAACAAGGAAAGTTGAAGCTTGGGGATATGAGAAAAACTTTGAATAACTCTCTAGGTATGCACCACACATGGTAGACACGGAGGCAAAAAAAAAGAGATGGACAGAACAAGAAAATTAATATTGGATCGAGTTTCAAACAAGCTGTTTTGCCCTATCCAAAGTGCAACAAGACGCATAGGGATGAATGTCTATGAGTGTAACGTGTGCTATCAATGCAACAAGACATGTCATATTGCTAAAAACTGTGAAGAAGCCACCTCAAAGAAAGATAATGAGCAAGGCAAGAAAGGGAAAGCCAGAGTTTTTGCTTTAACGCTGGATGAGGCAATAGAGGACCAGAACACAATGTTTGTTATTTTATTGATATTTGGAATTCTTGCTAATGTTTTTATAGACTCTGGAGCTACTCATGCATTCATTTCTACTGCATTTATTAATAAGTCATGTAAATATATAATGAATCCGATAGTGTTCTACAAATTACTATCCCATCAGGTAAACCTTTGAATACTAACAAGATAGCTAAAGTCATCAAGTTAAAAATAGATGTGAAGGAATTTAAGATTGACTTCTACATATTAGATATGAAAGACTTTGATTCTATTTGTATATGGACTGGTTAGGGACTAATCATGCAACCATAAGATGTCTTGAAAATGAAGTGGTTTTTCAAAAACCAAGAAAAAAGAAATTTCATTTCTTCACAGCAAAGGTTAATACCAAGCCTCGTATCAGCTTTGCAAGCAGAAAAGATGTTGATGAAGCAATCTAATCAAGGATTTCTAGTGATATCATTGGCAATCAAAAGTTGGAATTGACTGCTAGTGATGTAAACATTGTAAGGGATTTTTTTATTTATTTTCGGGACGATCTACCCCACAAGATAGACAAGTGGAATTTACCGTCGATGTAAACCCGAAGCATCACCAATATCCAAAGCTCCTTATAGGATGGCTCCAAAGGAGCGGCAAGAGTTGAAATTGCAATTACAGAAATTGTAAGTTAAGAATTTTATCCGACCGAGTGTATCTCCTTGGGATGTACCAATCCTTTTCGTTAAGAAGAAAGATGGGTCAATGAAGATGTGCCTCAACCATAGGAAGTTGAATTGCTTGACAATTAAGAACAAATATTTCCTTCCCTAAATCAAGGATCTTTTTGATAAGTTAAGAGGAGCAACCGTGCTTTCCAAAAAATGATTTAAAGTCAGGATATCATAAGTTGAAACTAAAGGCAAGTGATATTCCAAAGAAATCTTTTAGAAGACGTTATGGGCATTATGAATTTACTGTAATACCTTTCGGATTAACAAATGCTTTAGTAATATTTAGTAATATCATCAATATCAATGACATCTTGACATATTCAAAAAATAAAAGACAGTATGAAGAACTCAAAATGGTCTTGGACATATTACGGAAGGAGAAATTATATGCCAAAATCCAGAAGTTTGAATTTTAGCTAGATCATGTTTGAAGTAGATCCAGTGAAATTTGATGCAATAACAAAGTGGGCACAGCTTTCAAATGTAAGCGAAGTTCGTGGTTTCTTGAATTAGCTGGTCATTATCAAAGATTTATTGAAGGATTCTCCAAAATAGTAGGGCCATTAACTTTGTTAACTAGAAAATGGATGAAATTTCAATGGACGGAGAAGTATAAGCAGAGCTTCCAAGAGTTGAAGCAAAGATTGTTGACAGCTCTAGTGCTAACAATACCTGAAGGATTTTTTATATAGAGTGATGCATCTAAATAGGGCCTGGGATGTGTGTTGATGCAAAAGGGAAAAGTAATTGCATACGGATCAACAATTTAAACACTACGAGCGAAACTGGGAACTCATGACTTAGAATTGGCGGTAATAGTTCACGCTCTGAAGATTAAGCGTCACTGCCTCTATGGAGAAAAAGTGCGATATTTACACAAATTACAAGAGTCTGAAATACTTTTTCACCCAGAAAGAGTTAAATATGTGAGACAAAGAAGATGACTAGGGTTGGTTAAAGATTATGACTACACTATCTACTATCATCCCGGAAAGGCTAATGTGGTTGCCGGTGCTCTTAGTGGGAAAACAGTGGGGCAACTGGCAGCTTTACCTATAATTCAAAAAGTTAGTGAAGGAGTATGAGAAATTGAACTTCGAATTGGTCACATCTTCGGTTCAGCGACCAGAATAATGGCTTTAAGTGTCCAACCTATTCTTAGGGATCTGATAAAAAAAGCTTAGGATAAAGTTCCATTCTCGAAAAAAAATAAAGGTAGAGGTTAGAACAAGCGTAAAGATTTTGAGATATCTAACGATAAAGCATTGATGTTTAGGGGAAGGTTATGCGTAAAGATGAAGTGTTAAGGAAGAAAATTTTAGAAGAGGCTTACTCTGCCCATATGCAGCACACCTTTGCAATACAAACAATGTATCGAGATCTCCATGAAATGTTTAGGTAGAAGAACATGAAGAGAGGAATAGGCCTCTTTGTTGAGAAATGCATAGTTTGCCGACATGTCAATGCAAAACATAGAAGGCCTTCAAAGCAATTAAATCCATTGAAAATACAAGCATAGAAGTGGGAAAAGATAGCTATCGATTTCGTGGTTTGTTTCTCAAAATTAGCTAAAGGCCATGATGCCATCTGGGTAGTAATAGATCGACTCACAAAGTTAGCTCATTTCTTTCCAGTAAGGATGACTATAGCATGGATCAGTTTGTGCATGTATATATTAGGGAGATTATTAGATTGCGTGGAATTTCAATGACCATCGTATCTGTAACACCCCAATTTTCATAAACATTGAAGTGTTACTAAAATTCAATTTTCTTTGTATCAAAGGGGGAACGATAAAATAATATTTTTTAATAAAAAATAACTGAAATATCCATAAGTTTAAACTAAACATAAAAATTTATCGTTAAGAAAATAACATAATAACTAATTAAAAATAACATTTGAATAAATAAAACTGACTACTAAATTAAAGGAAAAAAAATTTAATGTTTTTATTTCTTCAATTCCTCTGACAGTCTGCATCACCATCCCGCCAGTATTCCAATTGACTCGAATTAACCAGTAAGATACGTGCAATTTTCATACACAATTATATAACAATAAACTAAACACTTCATACCACTATTCTTTTATGGAGAAGTATATCGGTGATCAAGCGATACACCCATCTTAGGTCATCTTAAATTCCCGAAGGATTTCATATCTCTTTATAAAGAACCCGAAGGTACATTGGCAATTCATGCATAAATTACTGAATATAAAAGTATAAAGGAAACGATCCACTTACACAAAAGTATCTTACCTTGATTTAGAAATGTTGAAAATAATAAAATCTTGCACGTAAAAATTCTCCTATTATTTTTCTACACTTTTTCCGCTCCTTCTTTTTCTTTCGTGACTCTCTCTATTTTCTATGGTGATTATAATGAGAATTCCTACAATATTTATAGTTGAAATTCTCAATTGAGTTTGTGTGCGACTAGAATTTAAAACGATATATATAAGGAATTTTGATAAAAATTGATTTCAAACTTTATCATTTCACACACACTGTACACGTTGTCAAGACGAAGAAATTGAATTGCGTTATAAATTATTTAAAATTCTATTTATCCTTGTTCTCTTTCAAGTGGGTCTAACTTGATGTGTTCTTATCCAAAATAACTTTTTTTCTCGAGTCGAAGACTTCTAATTAATTACGAGCTACAAAAAGAGTCCAATATCGATATACAAAAATCTCGGTCTATCAATATCAAATTATTTGACCCAAAAATAATATTGATTTTAAAACATATTTC
>CAIGRT010009424.1:0-13730 GCA_903798405.1 Fraxinus platypoda
CACTACAACACTACCAACAACAAAGTCACTGCCAACAAATCACTACACCATCACCTAGATCCACTGCACCACCATCACCATTAATTGATTTATTATTAAATCAATTTAATAATAAATTGATTTAATAATGTATTATTTCATAAATAAAAATTTAAAAAAACCTGATTTTTGAATTTTCAAACTATAAACTTGATTTTTGAATTGGTGTAAAGTATACAACTTATTTATGAATTTTTTCCTATTATTTTTTCCTTGGTTATATGTGAATTTTTCCTGAAATTCTTTCTACCAGCCCATTTTATTAGTAAGTGGGCCATTAGGGACTGGATTGCATATTTCAGAGTCAAGGGGAATATTTGCACGAACTATATAGTGATGGGACTTAAGTTGCAAGAAAACAAATACCTCTGGGATCAAATTGTAGTGACCAGAAGGTTCAGCAGCAGATTTTCAACAATCAGAAAGTTTAGAGACTGAGTTGAATGATCCAGGAAGTTCAAGGATCAATTTGTCTCAATCAAAGTGCTCAGGGACTGATTTGCACGAAACGGAAATTTAGGGACTGATTTTTACACTCGAGAATCATTAGGGAACCATTTGAAAAAACAGATATTTCAGGGATCTCTTTAGAGAAACTTTAAAATTCAATGACCGGTTTTGAAATATGAATAGGATCTGTTTGGCAATTTGGATGAGGTTTTCATTAAGCAGAACCGTATTAATCATTTCAGGAGCCACCGGATCAAAGTGGGACCCAATCTTTCATATGCAGTGGTGTGGACCTAGCGATCAGTTTACTAGGGGAAAAAAAATCGGTTTAGATACTAAATCAAGAATGTGAAATCATCCGGAGCAATATGGACTGCAAGGATTTTGACAATTGCATAGCTAAGGCAGAAGCTAATCCATTATCCGCGTCAATCAAGCACTGAGGCAGAACGTACAACAATTGTAACTTGTGAGTTCTTCCATCTACGACAAGAGATCGAGGCACAGGGTTTTGCTGATTGATCATGACAATATAGGGGATCCAGTGAGTTGAGATAGTAACTTTGAATAATCGCCCCTCAAGAAGAGATTTCGAACTTAGTGATGAGTCAGTTTGATATGTCAAGTCGTGAAGGTCAACTTTGGTGATAATAGTCCTCTAAGTCTATATATATGTTTATATATATATTTCATTTTTAATCTATGTAAGATTTACCCCCAATAAATTCTACCTTATTTGTGTCATCAATCAACTAATAAGAAAAAGTTTCAAAATTTTTGCATAAATTTCAAGTTGTGATCCATTCGACAAAGTTGATTTTAACAATGTAACTTTAACTCTAAAAAATTAAAACCTTGTTCGATATATCATGCTAGATATGATTAGAGCGTATAATATAAGTATCTATATACTCAGAAGATCCAGTTTACTGACTAAATCACCTTTTTTTTTTTTTTTTTTTTTTTTTTTTTTTCCGTTTGTTTTTTTTTTTATTTTTTTTTTTTTTTTTATCTAGTTTTTAAAATTATAAATCCTTCCAAAGCATGCCTTTTTAGCTTTATCCAGAAGAAACCTTTAAAGCAAACAAGAGTCCCATCACTGGTAATGGACAAGAACTGATTCTGGAGAATATGGTATAGATTTGAGAAAAATTAATCAGTGCTTTAAGCTAGTGAAAAAGAGAAGAACAAGTCTCAATACATGTACCTACCACTTATCCAATTCTATCCAAAAATATTATATTACAGGGGGGCAAAGGTCCGTATACTCGTTTGAATCTCAGTCAAATCAAATTGTTCGAGTTTAGTGGGTTCTAATACTATATTAAAACTCGAGTTCCATTTTAAAAGATCAATCTCGTTAAGAGGAGTAGCTCAAACTTTTATATGTTAATCTATATCAATAATTAATTAATGTGAAATTTATCCCTTAACAAATATAACAAATTCCAAATCAAATTGAATTGAATAAAAGTGAGGCGAGTCACGTGATACATCTTACTGCATGTTTCACAAACCGTGAACGAAATGACTGGTTTGGTATCCAACGTTGATAGAGGCTGAAAAAGGTGATCCAAAAATTGATGCTTCATTTGCAAGAATGTGACCAAATTGATTTTCCTCTCTCTTGAAAGTCACAGAACGTGATGAACAATGTTCTGTCACCTACTCATTTAGTTTCATTATTTCCAGACAGGAAAAAAAAAAGGTTGATTCGCAAATGAAAACATGTGAATTCGATTCCCACTTATAATAAAAGAGGTTGAGTATTGGAGTCTCTTTATTTGGCATTCTACTTTTTTCTTTCACCTTATCCATTTACTTTTACTTTTTATCCACTAAATTTTAAGCCCTTTTATCCAGTTCATTGAGGGCAAGCTTGATAAGAGGTGCATACATTTGTTGATATGTTGGAGTGCAACGTAACTTCTTTGATATTTTGAGTTTAAATCGATGTATAAGTTTTTCGATAGAAAGGAAGTTGGAGAGGAAAAGAGCTAGGTCTCACCCAAGCAATCGTAGCTTTGTTGCTTTGGCCACCACTACTTTAGGCATCTTTTAGATCTCTCTATATTTATCTAATTTAACCGGTTAAAATAATAATAGATATGATCACATCATGATCATGTATTCCAAAATTAATTAAAACGAAATTGATCTTGAATTCTCGTTGGTTACAAACAGTATTATATTATGAAAATAATTTGTACTTAATAAAATATAAAACAATTAAATTAAATCTTAACGTTATTTCAAAATGAAATCAATATTTAAATTATATTAGTACTGAGTTATTTGTCTAATTGATACTAGGATTCAACTTAAATCTCTCATTTACAGAGGACTTGGGTTCGAATCATGGGGGACGCGATAGAAAGCCATGAAAGATAAGAGGGAAGATTCCCTCTTAAAACGGACAGTATATAAGAGAACGATCGGACACGAGGCTCATGTCTTGTTTAGTTCATTATTGATTTTATACTATGTGCTAAAAGACATGCGTAGAAGTTATAATTTATATGATCGACTCAAATGAAATATATTGAATATGTCGCAAGGGTGTTGCTTTCAAATTGACAAGCTCGTCAAAACTCAACAACTAACTGATAAGAAAACCATTTGAAAATTTATTACGGTTTATTTTATTTTTAAATTTTATTGCGCAAGAAACAAGTTATTGCTTCTCCGACCAAATTCGAGCTTTTTTGTTAGTGTCCAAAGTTTTCAAAGCATCAATTTTGTTCTCTCTTACAGTTCTAAAGCTTTCTTTTGTCTTTATCTTTCCATAAAAATTCATTTAAGAATGGTAAATTACATCTAGAGTCCTCGATATTTGAGGTCATCCACGATTTATTTTATTTTTAAATAAGCGGATCGTCAAGATTAACTTTTAGTAGCAAAGTGCTTTCGGACAGTGTAAATTCATAATAAGCAAAATTCATTTATATTTACTTCTCGCAAACTTGAACACGATAACAAAGTTATTGTCACATTTTACTATGTTACAAACGATTTCAATTCAAAATAACTACTAAATTCGAAAATTGAAAAATTATTTAGCCTAATACAAATTATTTTATTGCAATGAAGTATTGAGTAGTTAAACAAAGCATCATGAAACAGAATAGTGATGCTGCAAACCAAAATAAAATACTCTTGACAAAATTACCAAAGTAAGAAATACAAAAGATGAGGATGCTAAGCCCCCCTTTTACCACTCCTAATTCATTCAGCAGCAAATATCAAGAGTTTTTACTCATACTTTCTTGTAAGCATCTCCTCCCTTCTTCTCCATTTCGAGCGATCCATTAGTACAATCGACTTCAGTCATGAACTTAGACCAGAACCAATGTTCTTGCCATACAATAGCCATTTCTTCAATTGGAATATTCTTAGTCTCGGGCAAGAAGAAGAAGATGAAGATCGTCATAACTACAACACATAATGCAAAGAAAAGGAATAAACCGAACTTCAAATGACAAAGCATTGCCAAGAAAATTTGAGCGATCGCAAATGTGAATACCATGTTAACCGAAACATTGACACTTTGTGCAGCTGATCGGATTTCGAGTGGGAAAATTTCACTAGGCACCAACCAGCCTAAAGGACCCCATGACCAAGCAAAACCAGCAACATATATGCATATCAGAAGCACCACCACAATAGCGTACCACTTGGGTAACTCGCCTGGATTTCCGTCTACGCCGAACTTTAGAGCTATACATATTGCAATGGCAATTTGACAGATGAGCATTTGTGCACCACCCTCAAGGAAAAGGAACCTTCTTCCCCACTTATCAACTCCATAGATCGAAACCATAGTAGCAACGGCGTTGACACAACCGGTAATCACAGCAGACATAAGTGAAGCATCACTTCCAAATCCAATAGTTTTGAACAAGACAGGTGCATAAAACATGATCACATTGATCCCAGTAAGTTGTTGAAAGAAAGGAATAAGAATGGCCATCGTGAGATGTGGCCTATACTTTCTCTGAAGTAAATTTCTCCATGGATGCTCGACTATCCTCGATGCCTCACTAGCTGCAACTAAATCATTAAACTCCTCGTCAACATTGGAAACACCCCTGATTCTTTTCAATTTCGCTTTCGCTTCATCCTCCCTTCCACGCTCGATCATGGAGTTTGGTGTCTCAGGAAGGACTAAAGACCCGACGGTGATGATGAGGGCAGGAACCATAGCACCACCCAAGCTCAATCTCCATCCCCATCCACCAGGAATTTTAAAAAAAAAGTAATTCAACACATTGGCTACAAGAATTCCAATTGTGATGGACAGCTGAAAACCAATGTTGAGTGCACCTCTGTACTTGTAGGGAGCCATTTCAGATAGGTATAATGGCACAGACTGCAGTCATATACAACAAGTTAATTATCATCAAATGTCTCTAACTTCAACTAACATAAATCATGAATAAAATTTTAATAAATAAGAAAAGACATATAGGAAATATGTTGCTTCCAAGGGACACACGTGTTTTATTTATACTGCCTAATTCTAACCAGTATTGTTCCAATGTACCTAGTACGAAGTACCAAACATGTCTTGCAGGGCCTGGAATAACATGTTTAAGCAATCTTATAAAGCACAATGAAATTTTAAATATAAATAATTGATCTTATAAAAGGAAAATATGAAAATTATTCAGAGAATTTATTTCTATGAGAAGTATGCGATAGTCTGTTTTGAACATACTTCTGTACCTGTTCATTAAATTCCAGATCAGATCTGAGCTACCATAAAAAAGAATTAAATTCTTTTCTTCCCAAATCTATTAATCAAAGAAACATTTTTCACGAATTTTAAATTATGGGCAATTTTACGTACTCTCAAACGTGCCAAAACAAAACACAGTAAATCCCATGTTCTTATATTCATGGAAGGAAAATTTACCTGATTGGCAAATCCAATACCAAAACCAAGGAGAATGCGGCCAACAATCAGCATCCAAACGGCTTGTGCAAAGCCATTGATCAATGCTCCTGCGCAGAAAAGAACACCTCCAAAAAGCATAGACAATTTTCTTCCCAGTTTTCTGGTGACAGTTGAGGCCACAATAGATGACAAAAGTGCGGCGAGATACAATGATGATGTAAACATAGTAAGAGTCTGACTGTCAAATTTGCAGTACTGATTTGTTGAATCATCAGCCTTTTGCTTTCTGTAAACAGATGGAAAGAACTTTTTCAAGAACGAATCCATAGACGTCACACCACCTGTATACATATTCGACATGGTATTAGAGCATACAAAGATATTGGAATTAAGTTTTCATAAAAAACATGAAGTTCAACATCCACACGAAGAATTTAAATAAATAAATGTATCTCATCTTTGACAAAGTTATACCTGAGATTCCGATATCGTATCCGAAAATGAGGCCACCCATGGCAGCAACAATGCAAGTAATAGTAACATAAAGAGTAAGGTTTCCTGGATATTCCTTTCCATTTCCAGGGCCAGGTCCAAAGCCACCACCAGCCATTCTTTTGCTTCTCTTTTCTGTATGATCTTTCTAACTATATATAAAAAGAGAAGTAAAACTGAAAAAATTAAAATGAAAATTTGAAGTTGAAACGGAAGGATAAATGGACGCTGAAGGAAGAGTAGGAAGATGAATGTATCTATGTGGGGATGGCAAGTGTATTTATAGAGAGAAAGTATTTCTTGAATTGAAGAGTATTGCTGAAGAGCTTACCTGTCAAGTGTCAAGAAATTATCCATTAATAACTTTTCAATCGATATTCACAATAACTTTTTGAAACTTATTGGTCAAAATTCATTTTTTTATTTTCCAAAAGAATTTAAAGTCAACATTTAGGTTTGTGTGAAATACATTAAATGCTCAATTTATTCATAAAATCAATATTCTTCATAATTACCAAGTTAGGATATTAATTTTAAAAAACAACTAAGATTTATTATTAAATTTTTTGAGGATTGCTATATATCACAACTTTTGACCCGATTAAGTGGCATTTATGTGTAACCTTAAATGAAAGGATAAGGATACGATGATATCTCACCTAATTGTCATCTAGACATAACACAATTAATGATATAGCATTCATCTATGTATCTTTAAATGAAAGATATATTTAGATGTAACGGTAAATTTAGGTTTATCTTTGTTTAGGGATATTAAGGAAGAAAATGAAAATTAAGAAATAAATGTATTGATTTGTGTTTCTTCTTCGTAGTGCCTCGAAGTTTTATGGAGAGTGGAAAAGGCCATACGTGTTGGACAAGATAAGTATCTTTGTTGATCGATTTTTAAGTCATATCTCCTCGAAACTTTGATACAGAGACACGTTCACCCATGTCTCATATTTTTGGAACTTGTGTTATGCAAGACTTACTTCAATATTAGCCTAATGAGTCTATGTCATCCTCTTTTCCGAGTTTGTGATGTTGAACTAAACGTTTTGCTAATCTAAGTCAACTTGTTACATTGACACTTGCTGAATAACAGTTCTCGCCTCGTCCTTAGGTATCTATTCTCCAAACGACTTCTTGATCTGTTAATCTTAACTTAATGAGTTCATGGTGCTATGTCTATTGTGGCAACGTAAAATTTTTCAATAGAAGCAACTTTCAAGAGATTTTTGATACACTCTCATTCAAAAACAAAAGTTTATAATATATGTTTCTTCTTTAATTTTATTCATTTCAGTTATTTTGCTCATCAAAGAGAGAAGCAATAAAATAATAAAAATAATAATAAATTTAACTTAAAATATCATAAACACAAATGGATAGCGCTGAGTCAGCATATTAAATATCCACCGAATACTTAATTATAACATATTATCCGCTATTGGATAATGTTCCAATTATGGTACGTAATTATATAAAGTTGGATTCGAAACGTCTTCAAATGAAAGTCGCATTTACCATTAATGAAGGCGCAAATTAGGAACTACGAATTATTTGCCTAAATAATTTTTTTTTTTTTTTTTTTACTTTCTAAACTGATGGATTAATTAATGTAAATAATTATAACTACTTATGAAATAAAATAAAATAACATCGATATTAATAATTAAGAAAAAATAGACTTTAAATTCCGAAAAATTAAAAAATCTCGATAATCTTGATCCTAAAATAATCACTTTCTTATAATAAATGTGCAAATTAAATTAAATTAAATTATCTATTTTTTCGAAATATATAACCAAAATATTGAAGCACAGTACCACGATGATCTACGAAAGCATCTCATGTAATTCTAACTTAGATTTTGAATTATACTAACTTAGTCTTAGTCAATAATTAAATGGAATTGTTGTCGCTAAAAAATTGAAAAAAGTAAATATACAGACAGAGAATCCATATATAACAAATTAGTTAAAATTATTAATTTAAGATTGACCATGAAGTTTTTTGTCAACAATTAAATTAATAGTTAAAAATATTAGTTTAAGATTATGAATTATTATTATAAAATATAATTTATCACATTGAACATTTACCAAATAGTATATTCAAGAAATAATTATTTTTTTAAATTTTAACTTTACTCAACATATTATCTACAAATATATTAATAAAAAAATAAAAGCTAACAAAAAAAAAATCCCTTAGGAATAAAATAATTTATTTGCTAATATTGTAAATAGAACTAAATATATCAAAAATTACCGACAAAATATTCTACGGTAACTTAATAAAATAAAATAAAGTAACAAAGAAACAAGAGTAATGATATCCATCCCCATTTAAGTTACAAACACAGTCTATGTGGCTCTAAATGATAGGTTAAATGATAGGCAGCCTATCATTTAGAGCCACATAGACTGTGTTTGTAACCCCACTGGGAATGAATAACATTACTCAAGAAACAATCATTTCTTTCAGTTGATAATTGTCAAAAATGTTGTCGTTGATAATATGAAACGACTGTGTTGACGAATTAACACTTGAGGCTTGAGCAAATGAATAGTCACTACCCTTCACATTCTACTGATGTTCCAGTCCTTGGTGCTCCTTCAAGTCAACATTTTGGATTATAAATTGTGAATCGACCCTTTCAGATGATTGGACTCACTTTCATTTATTAGAATCCACCCCCAACTGGAAGTGAAAGTTAACCATTTAAACTAAGGACCCATATTGAGCCCGACAGACAAAATTACGAGTTAAGTAGCTATCATTTTGGGACCTAAGAAGCAACATAGCACATGGCTTTATTATTACTTTTAAGGCCCAACATGGAATAGTTTCCAAGAAGTTGATAGCCCTTTAGGCCTTTACTACAGCAACACCCACATACTCTTCCTCGGAAAGTCTTCCCGAAAACAAACATTTTGTAGATGTGATATTGGACGAGACTGAACAGTTTTAAAAACTATCCTATTTTCTTAGTAAATGATCGACTCCAACATTCAAGATAGAAGAATCCCTGATTTGTGTAATAGGGTGTTTATTGTTTTTCATGCTCTCGTTGCATCACCAAATATGTGACAATTCAATAGTAGTCATCTTCTCTGACAAGTGACAAGTTTTTGAAGAGAAATTAACAGTATTAAAGAGAAAACCCTTAAAATCTTGGTCATTGTCATGTCCAATTCTATTCAATTTTATCTTAAAAAAAAAAAAAAAAAGCACAGGCTAAAATTAAAGAATAAGAAAACTAAAATATTGTTCATTATTATACTAGTATGTCTTGTCTTGTTTAATAATGTATATGTTCCCATCATAATTCAATGTTACAAATGCAATGTAATCATATTGAAGTCACTTGCATGAGAAAGAGACGATGGAAGAGACGAGACGGTCAAAGGCAGGTTGTCCATCACTCTCTACTTTGTACTCAAGGGAAGGTACCCAATTTAGTGCCTGTATGAACCCATTTTTTTATTTTATTTTTTTTGCCCAAAATGCATTTTTGAAATAGTATTTGTTGGATAATGTGTAGTTAAAAAATAAAGAAATTTTTTTGACTTACATGTAATATTATTTCATTGAAAAAATGTGGTTAAAAATAAGAGAAAAATGTATTTTGGAAATGATGAGTACCAAATAAGGGCTTAAAAAAAGTGAATCAAAATAAGTCCTCAATGTGTACATCAACAGGGTGAGACTCTTCAAGTGCGACCATCATAATAGATACGTTAAATCTTGTTAGCACAAATGCACGAGATGGAATCTATCTTCAACTTCATTCCTTTTCCTTCTAATTTCTTGCTTCCTACTACAAGTAAGTCGTTACTTATTTTGCAGCACATATATTGGTTCGGTTAGGCGAAAGTCTACCCAATGTTTTGCACATCAATAATAATATAAACCATGCACCAAATTTTTACCAACACCAAAACATTGATGGCTACTATTCACATCCACATATACAAGTCATGCCCTTCCCACTCACACCGCTTCACAAAACTATACAAACATATCTCTAACAGCTTTTAACTTCGTTTATGTAATTTACCATGGTATCAAAATAAGCAAAAGTTTCGATACACGCGAGAACCCTTATCAAAATCTTGTCAAAGAGAGCATTTTTATTATAAGTCCTAATACTTTAACTTAGAGCTTTTTTTCTGCATACATTAACATTACCTGAAATGAAAAAACATTATTAGATTTACAAAATAAGAAGAGGTAAAAATGGAAAATTAGGTTCAAGAATGCCAGAAGCCACTCAAAATGCTACGAAATCTATTGGATGATAACTTCCTGACAATCTTTTTTGCATCTGAAACTTCAGCATCTGCAAGCTTTTCAACGTTCTTTAAATACCCAGAATTTAAAATCTTTTTTCTTGCACTGTTGCTACTTGTCAATGACATCAGTATGGAAAGCAATAGCCTTTTGTTACTACTTGAGTTTGCCTCCCCTGCACCTTCAGGATCAAGCTTTTGCAGAATTAACCCCACATTCTGATCATTCTGCACAAAACTCTTACGATTTCTGGGTATTATAACCATGCTATATAGTATTTCGGCTGCCATTTCTCGAATCCCAAATGATTTCGAGTCGAGAAATTTAACCACCACTGGCATGAACCCGGCGTCGCCCATTAACTTTTTCGTCTCCTCGGACGTGCCACATAGCCAAAATGCTGCCTTTAATGCCAGTTCTTGAACTGAAGCCTCCCCGAAACGAAGAAAATAAAGTACATGATCCATGAAGCTGGAAGCAATCAAAATATGGAGAGAATTCTCTGATGAACAGCATATATTCATGATTCCTCGTAATGACACCTCTCTTATCTTCATTGAAAATGATGATTTAGGATCCAAAATGTGCACCATTGTGCTTATTCCACCTTCTTTAACAACCATTTCGCTAACTGATTCATCCTTATAAGCCATAGCTTGTAAAAGATCGAGTGAACATATTCGTGTAATCTCGTCTTTAGATCTCACAAGGTCTAGAATCAATGGAATTGCTCCTTCCTCGACCATAAACCTCTTGATTTCTTCGACACCAACAAAATTTTTCAGTACTCCACAAGCCAGGCCAACCAATTCACCACCATTATCTCGTTTCCCACATATTTTCAAAAGGGCACTCACTCCACCGTGAGCCGAAACTGACCACGCATTGTTCGAATTCTCTGTGAACTTCATCAAACACCTTGCAGCGAATTTTTTGCTCGAACCACCCCCGGACTCCAACACTCTAATCAATGGAGATATTATCCCTACGCTGATCAATACACCTTTACAGTATTCAAAACCCGAAATCACACACACTGCTTTCACGGCCTGTTCTTGAACCTCCCCCTCTTCGGAATCAAGAAAATGCACCAAGAAACTAATAAAACCATCAACTTCCACAGAAATCTTCACATATCTATCATCTTCTTCAGTAGCATCATTGAAGGCAACAAGGGCTTGTTTCTTCATGTCCCAACTGCCAATCCTGAGCCTTGACAACAAATCATTGATATAGAATCTTACATCGTCTCGAGAAGCTGAAAGACCAGGCTTTGGTACCACTAATGCATTTCTATGAGTGAGCAGCCCAAGAGTATATACATCAGAAAGTGTCTTTATATGATTTTCCAATTTTGTGCATACTATATCAAGATCACTTTTCATCAGCAGCTTCCCAGTATAGGATAAATCCACGCACCGCTGCGCAAGCTCATTGCAGTTCTTGAGTGTGGCCAGAATTGCCTCTACTGTATTTAAGATGGATTCATTATCGTGAAAATCAGAATTCTGATCAATGACGGTGAGGTTAGAGAGAATTTCTTCAAGCTTGTTTCTTATAGAATGCCATTTCACCGGAAAAACCTTAACTGAATGCGAGTGAGAAATCAATGGAGATATGAACTCAATAGCTTGCTGCAGCCTTGGTTTTCCAGCGGATGATTGCACTGACTTTTGGCCCCGTTCTTCACCCATGAGGTACTTTAGGACAACAATTAGGTGACGAGTTGAACATTATTTGTTCGGAATAAAACCCATATTCCGGGGAGATACAGGTTTCCGGCAATATGGTAGGAACTAGGAAGAATATTCCGGCGAAAAAGCTCAGAGTTTTTAATCGGAGAATAGACAAGAAACATTCATAATCTTATCAAGAGGTCTATGTGACTATGTCCTCTTATCTTCAGCGTAGGTAACAGAATTACATTTTTAAAATTACTGAAGGGCCCTCGTTGTCACGTGATAGTTTTAGGTCAATGGAGTAGATGTTGGTTTAATTTGCCATTTCACTACAGAATGGTAGCTTGGTCAGTTGGGACGTTAGGACATATTTGGAGAAATATAAGGACAACTACTTTGACAATGTAAGAATCCGAACGTGGTATCAGCTCTTCAGGCTCTAATCGTGAAATAAATTGTGAATAAATAATTTGCTCAAAAATAATATAAATTAAATTTACAATTGTTTAATTACTTGAAAATGTACTAGTTACTAATATACATTTTTTTCCAACTATCTTGTAATTGTTGAAGCTTTACTAATATATGCAAATCGTACTAAACTTGTTTTGGGTGTGGTAGATTAACAGCCCGAATTACTACACGAAATTTCTGGAATTGCAATCTCCTTATTCCTTACCTTATAGTAGATTAGTAGCTAGTGAAGGACATTTTCTTATTATCCGAGGTCAACCCAAAAGCCATAATGTCTCGAGGAGGTCATACAGAAACTCAAGTATTGTAGTAGCTGGAAGGTTGACATTTATCATACCAAACCACCCGACACCTATTGGATGTGGGCATTTTAACCGAAAATGAACTTTCGAAACGGAATCGTGAGTTCAGGTTCAATTCCAAAAATTACATGTAAGTGAATGATTACATTTGAAAAATACTTGAAGCTTATGTATGATTCCAGTTCCTGAAATGTTCGGGCGGAACGATCCGAGCCCATTTCTAATAGTGGCATTGAAATTTAAGTATATTCATAATAGAATAAAGATTTCTCAGATAAGATAGTCATTTGGTATTAGATATATTTTGAATTTTCGACGTCATTCTTAAATTTTATTAGTTAGGCATTCGTGTGACGTGTTCATTCAATAACATAGGTGAAAATTAGCTAAGCAAGAGACAAGGCTGTGAAATTATAAGAACAAGAAAGAACACCTATGGTTGCTTAGTTAAAGTGGCCACTCCTTTCAAAGTTAGGTGAAATGGAAAAGTAAAAGGAAAAGTAGGGCTAGTCATCAATATCCCTTGGCATGTAAATGCCAAGACGTCCACACCCCACCCACCATGTGAACCACCCCTATGTTCTGTTGGATGCCTTAAGCTTTAGGGTAGACCTAAGAAGCGTGTTTGGCTTAGCTTAAAAGTGATTTCATTTGTAGTATTTTTCGCAATATCAAGCGTGAGAACAGCTGCTTCTTTGTTAGAAAGGAGAGAAGGATTTTTGTATGGTTTGAAAGCTTGAGTAATTTATTTCACCGTGTTTAGACAATTAATTTTTTCTTACTTTTTTATAAAAAAATTACATGCAAAATAACATTTATTTTAACTTTAAATTAAGTAAAACAAAAGATTATTAAAGTTTTGTTTGGTCTTATTACAAGACAAAATTGCTAATTATTCTTCTAGTCACGGATCGTTAAATGGTGGACTCAATTGTTCAAAATAATCTTTTAAAAAAAGTGAAAATATTATTTTGTTTTATTATTTAGCCCTATTTGACAACCACTAGTCACAGCTAAACGTGCATTGCACGTTATTTTAAAATACTTTATAAACGTTGTAGAAATGATATTTAAAAATCAGTGAATATAAAAAATAGT
>CAIGRT010009437.1:0-16195 GCA_903798405.1 Fraxinus platypoda
AAATCATCCTAAAAAATTGAACTTGCGAAAACTGCTTCTGCCGAAATCACCACCACTGGTCGATTGCGCCGCCACGTCCTCCATTGTCGTCGCCCATCTCGACTGGCACCATCAATTTTCGACCGCCAGTGGCATTCCCAGAAAATCAATTTTCACAGTTTCCTCGCTCGCTGCTCCATTCCCTACAAAACCAACTAAAAGAATAAACTACCTCAGCCAGAAAATCCTCAAAACCCTAAAGGAACCCTTTATTTCCGAGCTGCCCTCTACTGAACTTTTAATTTCGATTGATTTTCCCATTCGGCAAGAAGAAGTCAAAGCGCACGAAGAAACAGAAATTCAAGAACTTGATAAGTTTGAGAATCAGGGATCTATAGGGCTTGAAGAAACTGAAATTGAAGAACTTGATAAGTTTGAAAATCTAAGATTCAGAGAGGCTAGAGTTTCGAGCAATTATGGAGTGCTTGTCGATGGTAGTATTAGTAGATTTCATAATAATACAATGTTGAAATATGGGTTGTGGTTAATTGGGGCTTTTGTGTTTCATAAAAATGGTAATGTTACCTCATTAATTTTTGAATTAGACGAGAGAATTTTAACAATATTACCTCATTAATTTTTTTCTTCAATAGATTAACATTAAACTATTAAAATTTATTGAATAATTAGATTTATTGAATAAAATATTATAAAAAAGATTCTCAAAATTTCAAAGTAAACGCGTATTCAAGTTTTCTATTTTGAGAAACAGTTTTTCAGAATAACAAAGAGAACGAGTTTTCAGCAATTTCAAAACAGACGCTCAAAACAGAAAACACAAAATGAATTCAAAACTCAAAACACAAAATTGAAACACGAAGAGAACGACCCCTACACATCGAGATTATTGACGGCAGTCCAAGGACTTCAAGGTAAATTCAGATAAATATAAACTGTAATATGACTTAGAATTTATGTTTCAATGTTGGAGGATTTCATGGAATATAAGCAATAAATTATTAGCGGCTCTTGCAATAAAGCCCTCGTTTGCCTCCTATTCTTTCAACTCATTTTTCTACATATTTATTTTCAACCACACATCCACACACAAAATATTCTACACGTAAACCTAAAAAAAAATTCATACCTTCTAACTATACATACTACAAAAATTCGCTATTCAAAACAACGTTTTTTCAAAAAAAATGGCAAAGTTCACAAATTTCAATATGCTCTCACAACAATCGCACCCTCTTGCACCACCCACGCATCCAATCAATGGGTATACTTTGATACAACTCTGCATAATTTGATACAACTCTGCTGCATGTACAGAGAGAATTGTCGGACTACATTACAGGAGGACAAGTAGCCCGCATTCATTGGACTCTGAACAAAAAACAATTTTATCCCAACCAATGCACAAGCACCACCTGGCAATCTCCCATGTACAAATGGCTTAACTCAATTTGATAACCCAGAACTATTTACCTAATCAATGCTCATATTTTCCTACAAGAAAAAATAGATGTCTTCCATAATCAATGACAGGTAGCATTCATCCTATGTGACAAATTGTTATTTGAAACATTAACTTGTTATTAGGTTGTCAACCATTAATGTCTCAAATAATAAACTGTCACATATGATGACTACTGACAGCCGATGAATATGAATAACATTATTGTTTGTATATCTAGAAATTCAATAACGAAGTGAAAAAGATGTAAATATAACGGTAGAGAGTACAATATCAATCAATGATCCCAACAAATGGAAAATAACTCAAATACGATTCAACTAGACAACATAATAATAAAACGACTCCGGGAAAAAGATCAAACCAATTAGATGCTTTCATACAAACGAGATGAAAGACTTTCAAGAAACTACGAACCAAAAATAGAAAACGAACACATGAATGTAATGACACCACTTAACTAGTTCATGACCAGCGATTTTGTGTTTAGGGGCTGGATTGGACAAGAAATGTTTGAACTACAAGACACGAGTGCCTCAAGAGATATTTAACTTACAAACCAAAATATAACTTTAATCACCACGTAACTCAACAAATCAGAGTTTTTTTTTTCTTTTTTTTTTTTGGAATTAAAGCGATATTTCCACCAATCTTAAACTGTTTTAAGCAAAAGAAGCCATAAACAAGAGAAATAAAAAAGTACTCTGTTAGAACATTAAGCGGAACATGGACAATCCACCGGCTTATAAGAGAGTGTTACCATTGCCAAATTGTATCTGGAAGCAAAAGAGCTCCCAGATCCATTTGATATCAGCTCGGCTCTTACCCAAAATTTGATTCCAAGCAGTTCTCTGACACAAATTTAATTCCTATCAATGATGGCATAACTGCTGAAAACAAAGTTTGCCAAACGGTCTAAAAGTCTCTTCCTTTGTACGGCATTTCCTGCGAAAATAAATAAGATAATAAACAGTAGATACATAAAATTTGATTTTATCCATCAGCATACTGAAGTAACTTAAAATAGTTCGTGATAACATACATAGATCTCACTTATATTTTCTCAATAAATTGTTTTTCTAGCTTATAAGCTCAAAAAACAAGCATTGCGTGTTAGTCCTTGTTTGTGAGTGTTTAAAATAAAATTTAAGTTGCGGGTTCTACCGAATGTGAGGATAAAAAGCGAATAATAAGTTATAGGTCCATAGAATGTACAAATAAAAAGTTCGTTTAACCAGTTTAAATTATAATTTAGACTTTGCCTAGCATGCACTTAAAGTGCTTGTTTTTCGAGTTTATAAGCTCTTTCTTTGCAGACAACTGGAATATACAAGTCATAAGTGGGCAAAAAATATGCTACCAAAAACCCTGTTAGTCCAGGAATTAAGTCAAATAACAAAGGATCTCTAAACTGAAGAGAGATGGGATGCTCAATCGGCTAGTAAAGTTGTTATCATATGCTAAACAGGCATTTGTCATGGGTGCATTTTATTTCTGCAAAGTTTTCTCCTAAATGTTAAAATGGTTACACAATCCTCACAAATAACAGAATTGTGCACTTTTGCCATAACGCAATAATAATGCTAGCAGCAGAAAAGGGCAATGAAAGATAAAATAGGATGTGTCGCACATTATTGTATCACTATTCTTACAATAATACGAAGATAAAGCACCGCTCTGAAACAAACAACAGTAGTAAGAAAAGAGAAAGTAATGCAATTTAACTTACTGGGGGATATGTTGGCATGTACAAGACTTGCCGAGGCTGACCAATTATCATCTGCTGCCCGTACTGTATTAAATATAAGCAGAACATGTACATAATTAGACACCAAAAAGGGTAGAAAAATTTATGCAGCCATTAATTCCATAAAATGCCGACAAACCTGAGGTCCATTTGGATGAAAATATTGCTGTGGCATCTGTGTAGCCTGTTGATTGAACATAATGGGCTGTTGGGCAGCAAATGAAGGTCCAATCTGAAAAGGATGAGATAAGCTACCACTTGTAAACTAAAAGAGAAAAAGCAGTCGATGACAAGATATGATGATGAACAAGATTTTGCATCATTTTTTTTTTTATTCCAGGAAATATTAAATTCAGAAATATATAACAAAATCCTACTTCAAAAATAACAGGATTAGAGAGGCTGATTATCCTCCTAGATTGCGGAATTGTCTTCACAGATTTCTATTTAATCAAATAATACAAATTACTTTATACAGAGTTTGTAGAAGCGAAGTCTTAAAGATGGAAAAATTAAAAGACAAATCTACTTATGGAAACACCAAGTATGCCAGCAACGATCATCGTCCAACTACCAAATGACTCATCAAGAAAGAATGTATGCACAATTTTGTAATGGAATATCATGCCATACAATGATACAAATACAAATCTTCATCAAATACCGTAACACTTTCAAGCCCAATATCTACAGCTCTCTTGCAAGGCAGTTTGTTAGAAGCAGGAAAGAAAATAACTAATCAGTTGCCTAACCATGCATCAATATCATCATTCACATTGTACCAATTAGATTATGGCAAGAAAATCAAACACTTTACTTTGATAGATGCACAAGTAAATAAAAGTAAAAACACTTTCCTTTGATATTTGCAATGAAAATAAAAGTAAAAAATGAAATTGTGAAAGTAAATTCTCTGGAATTTCAAGTGAACAGAGGTGGCATCTATAAAACAGCTACATGTATACATATCACTATGCAGATTCAGTAATTAAGGCGAGTTTAATTTACAGAGAAATTATGTCATGTTTGTCAGGTTGTATCAATCACTATATATGCACATAATAAGAATATTAAACCTCGTAGCAGTTAAAAACTACACACTCACCCCAATACCAACAGGCATGCCGTGCATCTGTGGTACACCAGCCATGTTAGCTTGATAGTAGAAGGAACCATCAGGAGCAACAGGAGAAGCAGGTCTTAAAGGTGTCTGAGATGGCATGAAGCTCTTCGCATTGGGGTTTAATTTAAATTCCTGAGGAATAATCAAGAGCAGCAAAAGATATCAGCCACACGGCAGAAATATAAGAGGAGAGAATTTAAATTGTGTGTAAAGCCAAGCGTGTCCAAAAAAATCCCCGTGTTTGTGGGTCGATGGGGGATGGAGATCAGTTTAATTGCAACAATCATTATTGAATAAAGAAAATATAGCAACTATGTCATTCCACCTTAGCATATGGATTCAATGTTGACTTCTCTGAGGACAATGAACCCACAGATGAACTTGGTGATAATCCACGACCAGCAGTTGATGTGGCACCTCCACGATCAGAAGTTGAAGATGCAGAACTACTGGGCCGGGCATGAGAAGTTACTGTCACCTGTGGTTTGGATGGCACTGCAACCTGTGCCAACTCATTGGAAGAACTTGCCTTTTCCTGAACCTTAGACGGAGCATGCGGCGGATCATATGCGGTAGCATTGGGAGACAATCCACCCTTATCAGAGCTTTCTTTCTTATATCTCAATGACGACTGCATATCTGCAAGAATCATCAATGATAACTGAGTACTAGTGCTGCATAAAAGAAAATGTATAATATACTTGTGTTTGACACCCATTTTGGGGAAAGAATAGATTTTGGAATAGTGATTGATGGAAAAATGTGTGGTTAAAAAGTAAGGAGAATTTTTTGGTTTATGTGTAATATTATTTTATTGATAGAATGTGTGGTTGAAATGAAGAAAGAGGAAAAAAAAAAAGAGAAATAGAATGGATGTCAAACAGGGGCTATGTCACCAGGGGAAATAAATTCTAGAGAACTCGTTTTCTTTTTCTTCATCCCCAACTTAAAAAAAAGAAGGGGTTGCAGACTTTGGCCTCTATCTCAGAATCATTTTACTAGAAGGTAACTGATCTGTACGAACTGAACAAATGTAAACAGCACCACAAGGATCACTCACCCTCAGCTTTTGACACTTCAGTTTGATCAGGTAGCTGCAAGGAATAAAAAATGATAAGAATTTGCCAGCTACCAATAAAAATAACTGGTAAAACAAAGACGAGAATCTCTTAAAGCATTCAACAGATAATCACCATCGGCTTTTTCATATTCTCCTTACTGCAAATATTATCCCCCTGTTCAGTTGACTGGTCGTCTAGAAGCCTAAAATCATTTAGAGACTTGTTAGAACTTCATCAAGAATAGAGCTTCCTGATTAGGATTTAACTAACATTATACCAACTTTCGGCAATTTTTGTATTATGTCACCATAAAGAATCAGACCACAAACATGGAATGTCAGGTGGTAGAATAGGAACCTGCTAGCATCAATAGCTGAGGTATTTTTAGGAAGCAGTTCAGTTGAAAGCAATCGAGGATTATCCTCCAAAACGGAATGACACAACTCTCTGCTGGTACTAGTCTGAGAAGATTGTACTTCGTCCTGGAGATGAGGAAACAAAAATTAACAGAATTAGATATTGAATAGAGTTTCAAACAAAAGCTGCAAAAGACCCTCGCAACTGATTATCCAAAAGCCAAACATGTAGTTTGATGGATCACATAATCATATACCTTATTTGCAATGTCTTTTGAAGCGATAAATTAATTTTTTAGCCATTTCACTACAGTTACAGCACTCACATCAGACTATTCATTTAATGGTCTAATAAGCAGGATGTTAAAAGTCTATACGCAGAAAAAAGGAGGGCATGGTGTCCCCATAGTTGGAAACAGAAAGTCCAGTAAAATAATTTTTTTTTAGAGTAGAAAAATGTAATGAATAAGAAAAGGCGTAACATACTATACAATTAATTGTTCGTTCACTTAATATAAAATATAAATAGTGAACCCATTGTTACATCATAGACGCAAGCTAAGGGAGTATTAACACGAGAAAGAAAACGTTAAATTTATAAAATCCGAATACAAGTCTTGTGAATATAAGCCCCTATTTGACAACTATTAAAATGAGTTTTTTGGGGGAAAATGAGTTTTAGAATAGTGATTTTTTGGAAAATCTGTAGTTAAAAAGTAGGAAAAAGTTTTAGGTTTACGTGTAGAATATTTGATAATGAGAATGTGTGGTTGAAAATGAATTTGAGAAAAAAAAAAAGTTGTGTTTTAATGGTTGTCAAACAAGGTTTAAATTACATAGGGGTCCTATGTAATCCTTGAGCCTTAAAAAAAAAAATTAAAAATAAATAAATATATATATATATATATTAACGGTATAAAATGTGGCATGACAGAAAATAAAAAAAAAATCAAAACCAATTATCGCTGCAAGCCAGACAGAAAATCTGCAGCCAACTATCTGAGGAGACATTTTATTCCCTTTTGACAAGGTGGACGGGCAGGAAGGAGGGGAATGGGGGAGTCAAAGGAGGGTGATCATGTACTCTGAAAAAACGAATAAGGTCGCAGAACAGTTTGGTGCAAAAGATTCATACTTTTTCTAAACCTCAACATCAACATATTCCCGAATTAGATGCAGGCTCTGAATTTCCATTTCGCAGGGTCAATTGTGTATCTCACAGGTTGTCCCTCTCTCCCACTCTTTACGGCTTTTCCATTTTGTCATTAGGCGCAGGGAGATGCAGGAAAGTGAGGTCAGCCACAGAAGATATGATGAAAACATGGATACTGGAAGTAGGAAAATTATAGTGCAACTAAACACAGAAAAGCCAAAGACCAAGGTAACATAGAATGACTAAAAAAAAAGGTCCAATACCATATATGAAGAGAGGCAGGCAATACAGAAAAAGTACACTTCAAAGCTTTTAATTACCATCAAAGAAGATCTAGAAGGCATTTGAGCTTCACAATTGATTTTCCCAGTGCCCAAGTCTGTGAAAGGTTTGCTGGTGACAGAGCCAGAGGCATCTCCAAATGTTTCATCATTCCGAGAATTCAACAATATGTCCTCAATCTCATCATACCCACTGTCATCAACTCCCCTATAGACTGATGAGAATCTGGTTTCCTCGTCAATTTCCAGATTTCCAGTCAGCTGAATACCTCTTTCCTATTAAAGAAATGTTTTTGAGATCAATGAAGAAAAAAACAGATCAAGTGACAGAGAAAAACCAAATTATCATAAAAATCTACCAGAGTTTCTATCTAACCTCTGCTAGATGGAGATCATGGGTATCCTCGCTCTCAATCTCTCTAGCTATTCTTTTGGCTTCTCTTTCCAAGTCTCTCATCTGAGGGCCTTTGTCAAGCTTTGTCGTGTAAAATTCCTCATTGAAGGTGCTTTTCACTCCAAATAAGGTTTCATTTGCTTCAAATTGATCCCAGCCTCTGACGGACAGATAAAATAAACATTGCATCAGTAAAAACAGCACAAGAAAAAGGAGGACACCCTGATGGAGCCATGTCTTGGATGATTTATAGTTCATAGGTTCTTAGAAAAATATATTTATGAGAGGAGAAGCAAAAACAGTAATATCTACAATGAAACGGAATGTATAAACTTCTCTTTTAGCTTTTGAAAGGTTATTGCTACTGCTATTGTCTAACTATCTTGATCTGGAATTGTGGTACAAGGCATTTGTGTTGGACAACATCACACGTGTAAATTGTTCTTCAAAAAGTTGAGCAAAAAAGGAGTTCAGTAGTTATCCTAACTAGTTACAAATTTAAAGAGATACAACACTTTTATGCAACAGTCAAAGAAGACTCATTCAACAACCTATTCCGAGGGCCATCAAATATATTCTCCAATTCAGGACATCCGGGATCATCTGCATCGGGGACCCAGGGCTCCAATTCTCTGCCCAAGTCAACATGCCGGGACTGTGATATGCAGGAATCTGTCATAAGCTCCTGCTGGTCATCATGCTGTAGCTCATTCGTTAACCCATCCCTAGTTACAGGCACACCCTGTTCCAGTTAACAACAAAATCAGTTTACCATATAACCTTCAATGACACATCCACCATGAACAGACACTGTCGCACACACTGCATAATTGTCAAAATAAAGGTCTTGCATAAGGATGAAATCACTAACACCATCTAATTTGAGGCTGACAACTTGGAGGTATTCCAATAAACAGTATCATTTTGTTGTGTTAGATTTAGTGAAAGGTATTGAATTAGGTAATAAATAGTGGAGAACACATTGAACCTTCGCTATCACTTGCACCAGCTCCTTAACCGATATGATCAAAGTCCTAGAATGTGTCTTATTAACAGAATCAAAAATATTCTTCTGCCCTCGAGAACCATCTTTTATTAAGTGTGCCATTTTCAGAACAATCCCTGCACCAAGAACAAGAAGGCAAGTGTCAAAGACATTTCTATTTATTTTAGGGGGGCTTTAAGCAAGATTTTATCAGCCATAATGTACTCTTGTTATTAAAGTTGAGCAACTATATTTGGACGCACCAAAATCCTTGTCAGCATTTGCAGCATGAAATATTCCCGAAAATACAGATCCATCCAACACCTGGACTTCCACTTGATGTCCAATTAGGCATGTAGTTGAATATATCAGTCGATCACGTGAAGATGATTCAAGTCCTCCTCCTTTACCAGAAATTAAATAAGTTAACAAAAACCAACAATGGAACTCTATGAACAGTATTGATTGACGAACTCTTACCTGCATTGGTCAACCTGCTAGAATTTGTTTTCTCAGCCTGGAACTTACTATCAAACTTTGTTGCAATCTCTCTTTCACTTTTACGACGGCCATATCCATTGGAAGATCTGGGTTGTACAACTCGCTGCATATTCATCTTCAAAAGTTGGACTCTTGTATATACGGAAAAATCAACTTCAGGTTCACCCTTTCAGCAATAACTGCAAAGGTTATCAACTGTATAAAATAAATTATGACAGGCAAACTCATATTACTAGGGAAATAGAGAAACCAAACATGTTGTTAGCAGGAGATTCCAGCAAGACAAAGTTCCTATGATTATACTGAATCTAACAATACAACTTATCACTCAGGGTCCAGCCATAAACACATGTCTAGATATCAAATTCCTCCCCCTTGCGGCCACCCCCACCCCACCAATATTGCGAACTAGACAGGAGGCATATAATGAAGATGGTCCATAAACAAAAATCACCGTGTCACAACTAAAATTACAGCAGAGACGCGAGTAAATACAAACAATACATTTGGTGAACAGAAATAAAATATAAATATAAATATTTTATTTGATGAAGTCTCAGCCAGCTTACTGCAAACACTTAGCCCCTGTTCGATGGTCATTATTTGGGAAAAACAATATTTTGAATAGTGATTTTAAGGAGACTGTGATTAAAAAGTAGGAAAAAATTTTGGATTTACATGCAGAATATTTTATTGTGTGAATGTGCCGTTGAAAATAAGTACGTAGAAAAAAAAATTTCAAATAATGGCCATCAAACAGGGGCGACAAGATTTAAATTTTTCATGAAACACAAAAATGATCTATTGAAACTACTACCATTCTTACTTTGATGGTTTGCATCTCTGCTGATAGATCAACCAGGCATTCCACATATCATCCATATAACATTTCACGAGCATGGAAGCAAAGCTAACCTTCCCAAAGATGCTCAAAAATGGAATTCAGAAAAAAACTAAGACACTTGGCATAAGTGCAAACCACACTCTCGGCACCAATTTTTCCATGGTGAGGGGTTGGGGTGAATAGATTCAATCAAAGTTGAAGACTAAGAACCATGTTCAAAAAGCTCAACATAATGGGTAGGGAGGCGATTTACCTCTCTGGGGGCAAGGCATACGCCTCAACACAAATCATTAAAATTTAAAATAAATCAAAAATACAAAAAGAGCCCAAAAAAATCATCCTCCTCATCACTGTTAGTTCCTTCTCCTTCTTTTCATCACCATGCTCCACTTGCAATATTACCTCTCGTTCCCTCAAGGAAAAAAAGAATATAACACCATATTGACAACAAGGAGAAAATATAAAAGATAAATGGCATAAGCCTCGTCACGGACCATTTGCCACCGAAATGTTGCAACTTCACTTGGAAAAAAGGTTTTATCACACTTTAATTGTAGAAAACTAGGGAATGTTCGCTTCACTTACTCTCTTTTCTATTTCATAATTCTTTTTTCTAGTTTGTAGGGTTGGATTGTGTTAACAAAGCCCCAAAATCCTTAAGCATTCTAGGTTATAAGAGAATTCCAAAACACTAAATCAAATAACAAAAAGCCCGAAAAGGGCAACACAATTGAGAGTATACCTCCACAGCCCATAAGCTAATGTCTTGAAGCACGTGCCTTAACAAATGGGACTCAATGATAACCTTCCAGACACTTGATGACAGCCTTATGTGAGGTACTTCAATACATAATCCTCAAGCAATTTTTAAAACAATGACTAGGACAAGTATAATAGTTAGGGAGGGCACAAACATTAACGTGCGACCATAAATATAAAGTGAAAGCAAGGAGGAAAAGAGATATCTTAAAAATCATGTCTGAGCCTATGTTCAAAAAAACCAAAACCGGAATTGAAACAATATCGAGAAGTGGCCGCTCGGTAAATCAATCTAGCTTTTAAGTTGCCTTCATTTTGTTTTCGAGAGTGTCTAGATCTGTAAATTCAAAGAAAGCTAGAGGCCGCATGTGAATTCTTTCAAGGCAAACATGTGGGAATGGGGTACCGCAGTTAGGTTTCCTCGCTACTCATGAATGGATTTATTATCTCATGTCTTCTTTTCGTGCTTTCTTTCGTCTTTTTATTCAGTCGAATTTCGTCCCGCAACTAGAAGAAGATGGCTTCGGGAGTCACTGTGGTGTGGCATACACGCCTTTTGTCGACAAGCTACCCTTGCCTACTTCATCTATAGGCATTTCTATCCGTCCGCCTAAGTTGGGTAATATGTTCTCAACCACGAATCCCATCATTGGTCAATTTACTCCTACCTCGCCAAGTGCCAACACAAACTACCATTCCATCTATCATATCAATCGAGTCAAGTCGATCGGAAAACCCTTTTACGAATCTCCTAAATAGTGCCTCTCCTATCTTGCGATTGATCAATTATGTTGTGGTCAACACTGCTTCTACCCAAACGAGGTATATTCATCCCAAATATCATAGCTCTCATTCGACTTTCTATGAGACTATGGCGGGGTTTGGAACCCTAATCCTCGTACGAATGCCCAAAAGAGGGCCTCCTACCTGTTTAGAATTCTTAATTCTGCTTTTCATTCAATCCAAATAAATTCCCCTAAGCTAAGGGCTCCAAGCAAGGTCACACTGAGACTGAGAACACTAAGAAAGGCATGGGAATTTTTTGGTATGCGGTACCTTCGCAAACTGAATATGCTCATGTCGCGCCTCCCCTATCAACATCTCCTTATTATCTTCCTTAATAGCCTTTAATCGTTGAATTGAGAAACAACTTAGCATTCAACCGTATGAAGAAAATGGACCCCCTGAAGCTTTGAGGTCGTTGCTATGTCTCGAGATGAGGGAAAAATCTGGTATAATTTATTATTTCCCGACACGCCTATCTTAGTTTGAGGGAAATCCTCTCAACGTTCCGTAGTGATCGAAGAGAACACTAACAACGAAACTACAGCCAGATGTACACTGGCGGTATGCTTAACACGTGCAAGTCGAACGAGAAGTGCTGTTGACTTAAGACGAAGGAACCAAGAGCCGAAAAAAATCTGATCTCAAAATGGAAATTTTTTGCCTTTTGCATCTTTGTAGCGAAAGGTTGCCAATACGGATTCTGCTGTTGTCGAGCATAAAAGCGAAATTAGCAGGGTAGAGACAATTACACTCAACTGAGACTTGGCTCTTCAATCAAAGATCTACTGCTCCCTCTAAATATCATATGCCCATGCTTCAATTCGAAACCCTAGCCAGTGATGTATCCACAGGTATACTGCTTTGTTATAGGTTGATTTCAATATCTCATTTCAAAAAACATGAATGTCAAAGCAATTAGTCCGCATGTTCATCCTAGAACTCCTTCATTCAAGCAGCGAAGGAAGAGGAGTGGAACGAAAAAAGAAGGGGGAATATGGTAGAATTATTCCAAGTATTTCAGCTGGAACAGCTATGTACATTTTCTATTTTCTTGAAGAAGTGAGTTGATCACGGCCAAGCTCGAATCAGATTCTATTGAAATACGCGAAATGCCCCTTCCCNCCAAGTATTTCAGCTGGAACAGCTATGTACATTTTCTATTTTCTTGAAGAAGTGAGTTGATCACGGCCAAGCTCGAATCAGATTCTATTGAAATACGCGAAATGCCCCTTCCCCTCAAGCTTGACAGAGTTAAGCCCGGCCA
Organism: Fraxinus platypoda; assembly: GCA_903798405.1. Taxonomy (NCBI): domain Eukaryota; kingdom Viridiplantae; phylum Streptophyta; class Magnoliopsida; order Lamiales; family Oleaceae; genus Fraxinus; species Fraxinus platypoda. Next base: position 12,714 of record CAIGRT010009437.1, read on the forward strand.
ATGGGAACAAAGATGCTCTTATTTCATAGCATCCGCCTTTGATTATTCAATTTCGATACTTTTTAATGAGGTGTATAAAACAGTAAAAGAACATGGGTCTGATGCATAATTAACCTAGTCCCTACTTGAAAATAAAGGCTCAAACAATAGGCATTTCCAGTTAACACCCTGTCCAAGCTGACATAAGTTAGCAAGAAACAATTTTCGAACACGAAGATCACTACTTATGGTGAATACATCCCAAATGGAAAAATTGCCAAAAATGAGTAAACAAGTCATGTAATGTGAATGAAAGTAGCAGGGCGTTATGCCAACAATTTTGGAAAACACAATCGTCAGATGACAGCAAACACTCTAGTAATACTGATCAATCATATGGGCATTCTTGAAGCGAAACCTCAACTTGAAAAAGAGCTTAAATCTTACAAACCACACTCTAAGCAATTCCCCCACTATGACTGCGAAAAAAATATGAATACTTGAATTGGCCTATATGTGTTTTCCAGAACAAAAGACACCCTCTACTGGCAACTCGTTCGCCCTCAACACAACACTATCAGGGAGGGGGGGAATATTCTACGTAACACGCATATATGTATTATCTTGCTTCTGAATGATAGCAAAACTTCCACAAATAAATATAATTGCAGTGGATATCAATACAATACCAGGAAAAAAAAGCTCATTCAACAGAATTTCCAACTTCACCACTACAGAATCACTCAAGGTTCAATTGGAAGTAATAAAAAAATGCATTAGAAAACATCAGTTTCCCAGGCACGACCAAAATTCAAGTAAATATTCAAGCAAAAACATAGGCAAAATGCTCAGCTATTCCTGAATCGTTCACAATCGTAGAAAATCTAGAAAATATATTGTTTTACGAAGCTTAATAAAAAAAACCCTAGAAATAATCTGAGTTCAAATCCGTACGATCTAACAATAAATTAAATATAGAAACCTATAAATTATAGATATACACACATGTATAAATACATAGAGAGAGAAGAAAGGGATGCTTACGAGAGAGAGAGAGAGAGTCCGATCTGGGCTTGATCAGAAAAACAAGTCGTTTGTGTTTGTGTTTTTATGGGGGATTACCGCCACGCCAGAGCCTGACCCGAACCGGATGATGAGTTTATTGGACCCGGACATTGACCCGACTAAACCATTGGGTCACAGGATCAATATGTAGGTCATTGATCGGATTGATAGATCATTGTTTACTCATTGAAATTTTTTAAATTAATTGATTATACTTTTTTAAGGATAATTATATTTTCACCATAATTTTTATTTAATACACTACATTTTAATTGTAGTTAAACTCATCAATCTTCGATCATTGTAGCAATTTTTTTCTAAATTTTTTTCATCCAATTCTTATCTTTAACATTTTATTAATTTGTTCGTCTCATCCTTGATGATAATTTACATCAAAATATTTTGTTTTTATGTTTTGAAATGAGGAAAATAAATAAATTTTCGCACTTTTTATTTATATATTTTAAAAATATATGATAAAAAATAAATTGTTTTACGTCATTTTAACGGACTTTTGAATATAAAAACTGTTATCAAGTACAAAATGTGTTAAATGATGGAAAGTTTGAAAATAAGAATGACAAAGACAAATAGTTAGAAACATGATTGTTATAATGAGTAAAGATTAAGAACTTTAAGTGCAATTAAAATGTGGTGCAAGAAATAAAAATTGTGATGCGAATATAATTATCTTTTTCTAAATGATGTATATTTTTGAAAAATAATAATGATGAAGTCTTAAATAATTTATCATTAAAATGTGGTGCAAGAAATAATGAACGTCTTTCTTTCAGTTTTTAATCATACAATTGATATCATAAATAACCTTAAAGTTATTCTAATAGAACTTAAAGTTGAAATTCTTGAAAATAAGTGTTATGGTATTTGATTATTTCAACAATCGAATCTGATAGCTATACTCAATTTATAACGTAAAAGGACAATATCATGAAAATAAGTGCGTTGTTTGGTATCAATTAAAATTTAGATTTTAATCTAAATCAAAATCAACAATCAATTTTAACCACATATTTCATGAGTCCCACAACTTTTCAATCACATATTTCATCAACTTTTATCAAAATCTAGTGCTTGTTTGTCTCCCATTTTGGGAGAAGAAATAGAGTTTTGAATAGTATTTTTTGGAGAACGTGTGGTTGAAAAGTAAAGTAATTTTATTGGTTTGTGTGTAGAATATTTTATTGAGTGAATATGTGGTGGAGATTGTTTACTGTAGCAAACAATGTTTTATAAAATGGATGACAAACAGGGGCCTACTAAAAATCTAATTTGATCCCTACCAAACAATGTTAAGATAAAAATCAATTTTTCTAACAGATTTTAATAAAAGTTGATGAAATGTATTGTTGAAAAGTTACAAGTCCACAAAAAGTGTGGTTATAATTAGAAAAGGACTAGAAGCGTTGAAAGGTTAATGACTCCGGCTGTGAAAAATGAAAATATGGAACCTCATCGTCACAAGGTTCAAAAGCTTGGATGTCAATGCTCTTTTTCTTACAATACAATACTGTCATTTGTAATATTTTCACATTTATTTGGCCTAAGAAGTGAAAAATAATCATTACTCACACACATAGCCTAGGCCAATCAATTACAACCAAAATGTTACAATATGTAGTAAATTGCGCAAATAATTTAGCTGATTTTAAATGATTACAGAAGATCATTGTTTCTATTTCTTTGTTCTCTGTTTTTTCTTCTTTCTCGAGGTCGATTTTAGTTGGTTTCAAGGACCATTTGAAAATGTCCGAGTAGACAAGATTGCCTCCCAACTCTTCTCCCTTAGCCCCAGCAGTAATTCGTATAATGTTCGCAATTAGTGCAAAATTTCCCATTATATCAACATGAACACCGCTCTGAGTGCCATGGCCTTCAAGAAAACTATAGATGGAGGAGCATGATCGTACTCCCTTATGTATGTTGGAATTCCCCAAGGACTGAATCGTGTTTTTCCATGCCACTCTTTTGCGCTCATAAAGCCTGTTACTCAAAACAGGCACCGTCTCATCCCCATCGATAGTAAAAGCTTCATCCTTTAAATGATCTTCGTCTGCTGATGTATCGATCTGAAATGGAATATAGCATTTTGCTGCAGGAGTTAGCCTGTAAACATAAGCTCTTTATGTTGGGATGCCAACTCCATACATTGAGAAGATCTCCATATCTGGAGCATTTGGTAACCTGGGAGATCACATTTTTCTAAATAAAACAGTCTTATGACCAGTTATGATAGTAGCAAATATAGTGCATGCTATTGATAATTAGCATTCGGAAATGACAACATTCTTGAATTACTACACGAATAAAATAAGATCCTTGCATAAGATGAAGAAATAAAATGGAAAATGTCTTACTTCGTTTCCAATGGATTAGACCAGTATTTGTAGTGTTGATACTTCGGGTCTTCCAAATTGTCA
>CAIGRT010009446.1:0-10384 GCA_903798405.1 Fraxinus platypoda
AAGTGTACTACTTACAAGTTGTTATTTCTGTCCAAAGACTAAATATCAATGTTATGCTCGATCTCTTGTGATGGGGTTTACCATTATTTGAATTAATTAATTATTTAATACGGATTCTAATATGAACATATTTTTTTAGTTTTGTTCTCTATTTCTAACTCTTCTACTTCTTCAATAACTGCCAACATTAATTCAATTTTTATGCTAAATGGAATCAACTTTAAGGACTCGAAATAGAACGTCCAAATCGTTCTTGGTTGCATGGATTTAGATTTTGCGTTAAGGACTGAACAACCCGTTGTACTTACGGATAAAAGTTCCTCTGATGAAAAATGGGACTTTGATAAGGTTATGTTTGTTATTATACTCATGCTCAACGTATCCGTATTTTGAGGAATGTTAATTTTCTTGAAACCAATATTTTTTCCATCACGTGTTGAGCTTTCGTCTACATCCCTATCTCTTCTGCCTTGCTTTTCTAATTCTTCAACAGTTGTGGAATGGTTTAAACCCGATCTTGTGTATGAATGACGTTGTCTGGTTCCACTTCATCTGTGCTCCCTCAAGATCTCGACTCGACGCCTGATCCTGCTACAGTTTCCACCACTCTTTGTCGGTCTACTCATCCCTCTCGACCCTCTGATACCATGCTTTCTCATCTCTTGTCACTACTATATCCTTTATTTCCATTCCCTCTTGCTAAAATCATGCCATGGAACATGTGTGTTGGCAAAATGCAGTGCAAGCAGAACTTTAGGCACTCGAGGAGAATCACACTTGGGACATTGTTCCTTGTCTCGCTGCAATCAAACCTATTGGGAGTAAATGAGTTTTACTGTGAAATTTTGTTCAGATGGTTCTTTGAATCAATAGAAAGCTTGCCTAGTTGCTCTAGGTAATGAGGAGACGTTTGCTCCTGTTGTCAAAATGACCACAGTTCATACAGTCTTAGCTATTGCCGCCTCACAGTCGTGGCTACTACATCAGATGGATGTGAAGAACACCTTTCTTCATGGCAATCTTCACGAAGAGATCTATATGAAGCTTACCTCTGGTTTGATTACTAAGCTTTAAAAGCTGTTACATGCCACATTCCATATGAAAGATCTAGGCTAGCTCACATACTTCTTGGGCCTGGAAGTTCATCATCAAGCTAATAGTATTTTCTTGAACCAGCCTAAGTATATTCAAGATCTTATCGCATTAACTGGGTTGAAGGATACTTCTTCTATGGATGTATCTATGGAGGTCAATGTCAAATACAAGAAACATGAAGGGGACCTTCTAGATGATAGTCTCTACAACGCCTAGTTGGCAGTCTTATCTACTTGATCACTACTTGCCCGAATATGTCATATGTCGTTCATCAGTTTAGCTAGTTTATGGCTTCACCTTGACATTTTCATCTTGCTACAGTTCGCCACATTGTCCGACTCCTGGGTTGTTTTTTCCTACAGGCCCATCTCTTTAACTTGTTGCCTATAGTGACGCTGATTGGGCTAGGTACTCGTTGATATACTATAAGTTGGTGTATGGTTCTAAGTGGTGCATTAATTTCTTGAAAATGCAAATATTGTGTTTCTAAATCCTCTACTGAGCCTAAGTATCGTGCCATGTCTACAGCTTGTTCTAAAATTATTCGGTTACGTGGTCTCCTAGAGGAACTTGGGTTTCCACATACTAATCCTGCTCCTCTTCGGATTGCAAACAATCATGTCTTTCATGAAGGCACCAAGCACATTGAAGTTGATTGTCACTTTATTCATGACATTTTTTAGGATAGAATATCTCTTCCCTACATTTCTTCGGATCTCCAAGTGGCAGATGCCTTCACCAAAGCAATGACTCGAAGTAGCATCAATTCCTTGTTGGAAAAATTGATCTTCCAGCATCAATTTGAGGGGGGATGTTAACATATATAATTAGGGATATTATCTTTATATTTAGCTTATCTTTCAGTTAAAATAGCTGCTGATTTTTAGGGATTGTATAATATTTCCCCATAAAATTTTGGCTATGAGAATAAACAGAAATCTCAGAAAATCATCTCAATTTCTCTCGACCTTTGGCTTCTTTTGACACATAAAGTTAAATATGATACATAGGCAAAATGCAGAGGTGCTTTACTTCCACCGTTAGCAACTAGAAAACGAAGCCCAATAGCTAGCGACTCTTTTTTTTTTAGCATAAACTAGCTACCAACTGCCATTGATAGCATAACATGCAAAAGTTATCAAATCTCATGACTGAAATGAAATGAAACTATACCATGACAGAAATGAAATGAAACTATACAACGGTACACTGAGTTCACGAAATCATGATTTGAACCTTGATCAATTGCAAACATTTTCGAGGGCACAAGGAAGAACCAGACTGAGATCATTGATCTCCAATAGTTTCGACAATAAAACTCAAGTTTATATTGTATAATATGTCAGTGATTATGATGATTATAACCATACTGATGAAATATGAACAAGTGAAATTATAATAGCCAAAATAGTAAATCGTGATAGATAGTTATAGTGATTTCCAATGCTTATGGTAATGATGATGATGGTATCAATAACAGTAATCTCCATATATAGAAATTTCTACAAGTTATATTATAGAAAATAACTATAATACATCATGACTTGAATCAGGCACAAGAATTTAACCTAAACCACACCAACCTAAAATAGATGACCAATATTCAAACCTACTAAATATAAAATTTTGAAATAAAATACATACAATAGAAGCTGAAACATGATATTAAGGATATTTAACATATTGACATAATGATTCATGCACCTCATATCTCTCCCGTGCACTTAGTTACCATGGAATACAAAAAATTTGACCCTGGTGCATCATTGTATCATTAATTAGAATCATTACATACTACTTTATCTTCTATTATGTTCAAATTGAAATCCATAATGTCAGTGTAAGCTTTATGATATGTTGAACATGAAATCAGATGTAACGTCATGTTAAATATGTTTCCTTGTATATGAGACGAAGTAAATAATTGTATTTAAGAGATACGCTTTACTTAATGCATATCAAAGAAAAGTCAATACCTTGCAATCTGTATCAATAGGCAGGTCAATGGAACATATTGAAGGGGAACCATCTTTGTTAAGAAAATCACTAAACACCAATTAAAAATGTCCATATCTACCACATATATATCGCTACCAGGTATGATTATGTTCTAACAAAAATGTAAAAGTGGTTAGTAGCAATGATCTCAAGAAAAATACAAGAGATTATAAAAGAAAAAAAATGCTTAGATAAACCATCCATATTTACAATCAACTTTAGGTGTAAAATCTTAACATGTCATCAAGCCTCTTGACAGGACAATCTCCTATGCTCCAAACTGAAGTAAACTGTTTTAGATTGCACGTAGGATTGCTTACAAAATATTCAAGCAATCTGATCCATTTGAAAGACTTAAAGGAGATGCTTAAGCATTACACCGCAATTCATTCCCTTTCCCTGTTGATAAGCCAAATTCAAGAATCTCAATGTTTCCAACAGAAATATGTCAAGAATTTGCTTTAATGGGCTACCCTACAATTTTCTACTATTTCACATTTTTAGCTTTGAAACATAATTTCCAACTAACTCCTATATAGTGTACAGTATTATTTTTTAACTACTTCTACATTGGACTACAAAAAACTCTGATGTAAACTTCAATGAAGCAAAATCAAATTGATTAGCAAAGGAATGAAGTAACATCGATTGAACATAAATTAATGACAAGGAGTCCAAAGATTAATCTCTCCATTTTATTCAAATATGCAAATTCATTTTAGATCTTCCATTATCAAAACCTGTAGATGGTACATATTCATCAGAAAATTCTCTCTCTAGAGTATGAAAAATTGGTCAGTTCATTCCATAATTACTGATAGTAAATTTTTATATACAAGCTATTTGCATCTAAATATACCCTTACTTTGGTGATTGAGAGGGGAATTCATTTCAATACTAACCATAAAAAAAGATTAACCTGAGCTGAACGTTAATGAATTACTTTAAGGATTTATAGATCTTTCTAACTTTCTAACATAAAATAACTTAGACCAACAACATAGTGCATTTCTAGTAAATTTTAATCCTCAGTTTACCATGTCAAAGCTCCAAACTTGTATTCTTTACTGTTAATTTCTTTTCCAAAAAGAATAAATAAATCAACGATCAATTAAAATTCCTCACAGAGAAACTTTCGAAGTGTGGCAGTAACTAAGCCCACCAATCAAACTTTATGTAAATTACATTAAAAGCTAAATAGGTGTTGCTCCAAGTAGGTGTACAGGGTAATAAATAACATCAAAACATATAAACTATACTTTCTTGATTCTAGATAAACATTTAAGCACAAAAATTACCTGTAAATTAGCTAAATGAACATCTTCAACACGACAACTGACTAAGTAATAACTATTACCAGAAATCTTCTTATAGTCCCTCATCTGCATTTGTCATGTAAAAAAAGCCACAGTGATGTTCCAGAAAATATAGCACTCCAGAGACACATCCACAAAATCTTTGTGACCCAGCTTTTAGATCCATTGAATTTATGACATAAACCTGCAATGTGGCCACAACATGTGTAAAACTAGCTAGCGCGAGATACTTTCACGTTAATACCAGAAAGGATGAAAATTGAAGAGGTTCTGTTCCTTCCTCAGATGAAGTCCTTGAGTTTCTAATTCACAGTTGTGAACTTTCCATTTTTCGTGCTTCTGATATCTACAAAGAAGTTGAAATCATTTTCTGTAAATATTATGAAATCATCCACAGAATTCGATCCCAGTTTGGTGCACAGAACCCTGAAATTTTATACATGGTAATTATATATTTCCAAATGAAACACCCATGCGACTTGTAGAGAAATTGATGTGCGGTCGTTGTTTTATTGTTGCTCACTGTATAGAATAAAGTATGATGTCCTAGGGCGCATGCCAAACCGATAATCCCCTCAACTCCAGAATTTGGGAGAATAAAGTCACTTTGTAAGTCCTTAATTTGAAGAAGAAATTGTTCGTCTCCTGTAGTATAGAGTGTATATGCAAGATCTGTAAAACCTCTCCAAAATAATAATGTTGCTTGTTGGGATCGAGAAAAAATATTATTTTAGAGGAATTATAAATTTATTGATAAACAAATATTTATTAATTTATAGAGTATTTTATATTTTTATATCTTGTACTATTTTTTACCATAATACATGAAGGAATCTCCTAGTGATTAAAATATTATTAAAGGGATACTCAATAAACATTTAATCGTGATTCAATTGGTTGTGTTTTACTAACTGTTTCTTCAAAAAAGGTATTTCAAGCAGTCGTAACCTTAAATAACTACTTTGTACAAAATTAAAAAAAAATATGTCAAATGTAATATGTGCATTGCAAAAAATTAGGGAAAAAGTTGAATTTGGTTTGGGTGTGAAGAAAAAGCAAAAGATTTTATATGCATATTTTGAAAAAGAGACGAATAGAAAAAATGTTGTCAAATTTGTATTAGTATTAGTATGAACTTTTATGAATTTAAGCCATTATTCTTTATATATTAGTTGGGCCTTAAAGGATTTAAAAAATGTATTATTTTATGTATTTAGCGGGGTTATTAATGTAGTACACACCAAGTCGGGACTGAAAAATTTTATTATTTAAGTGAGATTATAAATTATCGAACATTCATTTATCGAGATTTTACTGTAATTGTGATATAGTGATATTCGGCATGTACCACATGAACATATACTACAATGCAAACAACTTTATTTAAGAAATCCTCTATTACAGCAATACTTTAAGCCCTCTCCCCTTCTTTCTTGGGAAAGCAAATATCAATCTTAAGGAGGAGAATGAATATATATATACAAGGACATGCCCTCTAAGATAAGCGTTAATTTCCTTCTCAATCTGTCTATTCTAAATCATTAAAAGAGCTTCTGAATTATGTGGTCAATTGTATATCTACATGGCAACATATTTTAAAAAGAATCACACCACTATCTGAAAATTCTAAAACATAATCACCATGACTTCTTGTGAGGAATGAGTTAAGAATGTTCACCAAGAAATTCAAAAAAATAAATTCACTCATCTCTCACTCTATAGGTGTGTTTTACATATTGTCATAATTAGCCATCTCATGAATAATAAAAATGGGAATATCTTTCAGTGGTTTAGGAATACCGATATTTAGAAATGGATATAAACACCAACATGAGCAATATTTGGTATCTAAGAACAGTTGGCCACTTTGATGTAGAACAGATGACTGAATGGATTGAAAAGAATTGGATCGAAAAGGAAAAAAAGGTAATACTGTAGATGTGGCAGTCGAGCTTTGTTCTAGGCCCATAATACCATTTTCGAAAGAAAACAATGGGACGAGTAGAATTCACTACTTTGCTGTGATGTATGATGGATTTGGCCGTCCGAGTTCGTTTAGGACTCGAAAACTGCGTTTAAAGTTTTAGTGTTATTTTTGTCATTTAGTTTATTTCCAATTCTTTTCAATTTTAGTTTGTTTAAACTAGGTTTTCATGTAAACTCTTATAAATAGAGAGTTAATTCATCATTTTTTTTAATCATCTTACATAAATAAAATTTCGTAATTTTATTTTCTTCATAATTCGATGGATTCCAAAACTATGTTCTTAAGATTTTCGCCTGAATTCCTTGTTTCAGACGAAAGTAAACAATACATCATTGCAAGAAGAATTCAAAATCCCATGACATAGAAAAATGCAACACATAATATTTGCAATTTTGAACCACTTCATGCATACGAGAAATTATGTAACTAAATATGATGAAAAATGAGGTAATACATGCACCTGTAAAACTAAGTCTTTCCACAGAAAGGAAAAACATATATGGGTTATTCCCCTTGTACTGAGGAGGGGGGTACCGAATGGTGTACCCCCCTCACAAAAAAGCCGACCCCACATGTATTAAATAATGTCGACTCGTGGTCCCCACTTTCTGATGTGAGTGGGGTGTAANATTATGTACATGTAGCATGACCCAACATATATATATGCACAATTTAAGAGAGAAGAAATTTGAGAAGTAGGAAGTGAGTAGTGTGCAATGTGAACTTGCCATATTGTTCTGCAATGTCATTCCAGTAGAGTAAAATTTGCTCCCTTCCAATTTCTTTTCTGAAAGAATTAACTGTGGTGTTCACACAACCTTTCCTTCCAGTAGATAATTTCCTACATAAAACAAGACACTCCTTCCCTTTTGGATTGTATTGGTAGTATGACCTATCAAACCCCATAACATATAGAAAACAATTGAAAATACAATAAAATGTTGTGAAGTGATGATTGCGTTTCACTCATCATATCAATGCTACTTAATTTCGATATTTCATTTGTTTTTTAGAGTTTTAGAACGTTTTTATTTGTCTTTTCATGTTGTTTTATAAGTTTGGTGAACTGGTGTGAATGGTACAAAACTTGGAGAAAAAAATGATGTTGACATGAATCAACGAGAAGTTGATGTTGATTTTGTGAAACTTGATTATTGGTGGTTAAATAGAAAGAGAGAATTGAATAACGATGGAAAATAGTGAAATCCAAAGTTTGTGGACTCAATTGTAACTTTTTAATAGTTATTCGGACCACAAATTGATAATTGAAGATTTTTAGGTGTCAATCGAATGTAGTTAGAAGTCAAAAGGAGTGAAATATGATCAAAACAATTTCACAAATTAATTTTCAACCGCACAAGTATGTTCTAGATTTTTAGTCGGAGATTGAGACCTATTTTTAACTTAGTAATCGTTCAAATTGGAAAAGATATAATTTCTTGTAAAATTGTAGCCTTCTGAAATTTCTTTGCAATGCACTTTGAATTGCTTCAATAATATTGGAAGAGAAAAGTATTATAAAAGTATTGAAGGTTGTGCAGTACAAACGAAGTTGGACGAGCTCCTAGATGCCACATTGGTGATTTTTTTTTCCCGAAAGTGGGCACCATGGCACCATGTCCAAGAGCCAGGCACCAGCTTGACCTAGAATCACAAAGCTCAAGTGCCCAATCGGTGCCAGTTCTCGTTTCAGCTAGGGTTTGAATTCCACTCCAACACTCCAACTCAATGAAGGAGTTCAAGAAGGCATAAATACTACCCTAATGGTGACTTTTTATGAGAATTCAAAGAGGCAAGGAGAAGATCAATCAAGTGAACGAAGGCTACAACGAGAGGAAAATTAATTCAAGTTCCAAACCAGTTTTTATTTCTTTTCTTCTCTATGTTCTTAATTATGAATTTGATGTTTTCTATTTCATCGATCATGAACTAATTCCTATGAGGTTTTGATGTAATCTAATTTGAGATTATGTTTTGATATTTAATAATTGTTTCTTTGAGATTTTTTAATTAGTTTATTTGTGTCATTTGAGTTTAATGCTTTTAATTAACTGGTCATTAATCGATAGATTTAATGGTTTAAGTTTCAACACTCGGGAGAGTGAACGACTTGCCTCATACGAGAAATGACCTGCGGGAACTCAGTCCCCTTTTGGGGCACATGACCTTTGGGTTTGTTAGACTTGATCATAGAATAATACAACCTATGTTTTATAGGTTTTCAAGAAAAAGCATTTCTGTTCCACATAAAAAGCATAAAATTTGATGATTTCAATACTTTTAATTTGGAATAGATATATTGAAATTGAATTCTAGGAATAATTTTTACTCTGTTGAGAAGGAGTAAAATTACATTAGGATTCTTGCTTATAAAGTTAGAAAAATTAATTAGAGATAACTATATAATTGAGAAACATAGTCGATAGTTAGATAAAAGCATAACCCTAAACTTTCTTATATTAATTAATTCTTCTAAATTGCATAAAATCGTTGAGTTCGTCATAATATCCACCTTAAATTTAGTTTTAAAAAATTGATACTCAAATTTGATTGTCTAAATAAAATAAGGGCTATTCAATTATAGTATTTTGTATAAAATTTGTTATTTAATCCCTGCTGGTTCGACATCCTTACTTCACAGTTATTTTACAAAATTTGACACAATACGCTTGTGGTATAATTGTAGTATAGAAAATGCGTAACATATAGCTGCAATATGTAAACCTAAACTAAGCGATTTGAGATATATTTGAGAAAATCGTTTCTGATACAGTGAACAAGACATATTGGCATGTCATTGAGTCACACTACAGTAATAGGCCAAGCATTAACTACTTGAAATGCTTTACAGAGGTGGAGATAAACTAATTATAGAAGTGGAGATATACATGCTCGCTGACACACCCTTAAAACATAGGTGCAAACAATTGAAGTTCAGGGTAAGCTATGCGAAACACATATGTTGAACACTTAATTTAGTAGTAAAATGGCCTTGCTCACAATCATATTTTTAGAAGAGCATCGCATGCGTAAATATATAGTAATTTCACTAATATAAATCTTGTGCTAGTATTAAATATTTATAAATGAGTGTATGAAAAGACAACTAAAGATAAACTTCTGTCATTCAAACTTTATAGCATTTTTGTATATTTCATTCATATTCATGAATCTTCATTAGAATATTAGTATCTCAACGCACTATGTCATTAGAGTATGATCTAATTTTGCATATCTATCACACATACACTATGATGCATCTATGTTTTGATCAAAACAAACAAGATTAATATTATTTCTAACAATTAAGTTTGAGTGATGATAGTTCAATGTTAAAATCAATGAAGCATTGCTAAAATTAACATATTATAAATCGGACTTGAAATGAAGATCAAAGTGATAGTTAAGCATTCAAGTCAAATCATTCGAGATGAGAGTTTAAAAGACAAACGTCAAGAAAAAACAAAATTAAGACGAGAAGCCTAGGAGGCAAACTTCGAAACAAGATCAAAGACCAGACTTCTTAGTTCAAATATAGAAGTACTAATACTTTGATATTTAGTAATGAATGATAAAATCTCAAAAATTGTTTTATGCACAAAAAGATTATTTCATAAAAATATTTGCATTAAAAAAAATTATTTTTCAAAAGGTAAGAATTTCAACTTGATATTTAAACTTTTCACAATGTTAAGCTCTTTTAAAAGCTTGCATTTTTCAAAAATGAAAAAAGTCAAAGTCAATGGGACGTCTGGGAGACCATGCGAACGTTCGATTCACCAACGGTAATTTTTTTAACTATTCTGATTTCGACGCACAATGGCTAGTTGACTTGTCCGATTCAGGATGCAGACGTCCGGATGGGTCATCCAGTTGGTTAGAAAAATTTTACATTTTGATTGTTAGAAATACCACTTTGCATTGATTATAACAACTAGAAAAGAGCTTTCTTGTGAAATATATTTTACATTTTTACATTCATTTCATT
>CAIGRT010009456.1:0-14831 GCA_903798405.1 Fraxinus platypoda
AAGTTACAGCTTGATAAAATCCATATCGATGAGAATGGTTCAGATATGATGACAAAGTCATTGCCTATGGAGAAACTATAAGTATGTACAAGGAAAGCGGGCTTGGTGGAGTCCCTCATGTAGTCGGGAGGAGGAGATTTGTTGGGTATTCCCTCCACGTGAGGGAACCCATTAAGTGGTAAGTGGGACTTTTGCCACTTAGGTCCAAAAAACCAATTTAAATTAAAAAGGAGACCAAATACACATATAGATAGATACAAACAGAGAAAAAACGAGAGAGAGAGAAAAAAAGGGGGTTCGGTTCTTCTTGTGAAATATCGGAGGTTCATTTGTGGTCCAATTAAACTGAAATTTCAGTATGTTGTTCCTGGAGAAGAGGACTACGCTTTTACCAGAGCTGATCATCCATATTTCTCTCCATTTATCTGGACGGTACACACATCTTTGTGAGATTTCTTCTTGTTATAGTGTGTATTTATTTTATGATGATGTTGTTGTTGATATCCAAGAATTATATGTGTTCTTGATGTATTTGTAGACTCTGGAGTGTGTTCTAGAGAGAGTTAACTGTGTATCCCATTCTTTTCACAGTGGAAGGCTTTTACTGGAATAGGTCTCGGGGTTTTTCCTTCATACTGAAGGGTTTCCCTAGTGAACAAATCATTGTGTTCAATTATTTATTTTCTTACAGTGTGTGTGAGTTATTGGAGTTGGATATTATTACTGCCATTCTAATTCTGCACAATCGGAGGGGTTGAAGTTGTTTCCGCTGTTTGTTGTATTACTGGTTCAATCCCAACAAATGATTAGAAAAATCTTTACAAATCGTTAACTTCCTCTTGAAAACAAAGATAATAATGTAAAATTTAAGTTTAGTTTGGTGGGTTGGTGAGGCTCTAGCACTATGCTATATTGAACTCCGTCCATGGCATTTGTATTATATTTAGGAATGTTACGTGCAATGAGTGGTCCAAGTGTGCAAAGTCATTTTTCCCTGCATCCCCGTATGCTTTAGTTTTGCATGATGTTGTAACTTTGATGATTGAAGTAGAAATTGGTGCGCGTCGCCTTCTTCCCGAGAGGTAAATAAGGTGGCCCATAATCTTACTTCTTTCGCTACTACTTCACAGTTGCTTGTCGCTGTGTGGATTGTATAATGCTTTTTGATTTTGTCTGTTGCTCAAGCTGATATTCTTTAGTGAGATTATGAGAGTGCCGTGTTTTTACCTTAAATAAAAATACACGAGTAATGCTATATGTACAAATTGAAGATCATTCCAATTTAAGGTGACATTAAATGATAAGATCAATAAAGCTAGTCTCATATGCATATATTTAATTGACATTATTACTTCACCCCACATCACTTGACACATTATACGAAAATTTATTTTAGCATTATTCAAAAGATACCCCTTAAACCTCCGCTTGGTAGTTTTCTCTTAAGATTGGCCAAGGCCCAATGAAATGTAAAACAATTGGCTTTATGGACAAAATGTTGGAAAAATTTCTTAAGTAAGAGATTTAGTTTCACCCATTTCAAATTTAAGAGATAAGGTTTAAAATTTCAAATTTCAAATTTTTTAAGTTTTAAAATTTCAAATCTCAAAAATTTTTAAATTTTATTTTTAAATTAATTAATTAAACATATATTTTATTAATTAAATATATTAAGGTCACAATTCCATATAATTTGGTCACAAATTCTATATAATTGGTCACAAACCACAAATTTGGTCATAAATTCTATATAATTGATCACAAATTATTTTACGGTCACAATTCAAAAAATTTATAGGTCACAATTTGTTCATCGGTCACAAATAAAAAATTGAAACGTCACAAATTATTTTACGGTCACAATTCAAAAAATTTATANACAAATTATT
Source organism: Fraxinus platypoda (assembly GCA_903798405.1). Classification (NCBI taxonomy): domain Eukaryota; kingdom Viridiplantae; phylum Streptophyta; class Magnoliopsida; order Lamiales; family Oleaceae; genus Fraxinus; species Fraxinus platypoda. Next base: position 1,890 of record CAIGRT010009456.1, read on the forward strand.
TTACGGTCACGATTCAAAAATTTTATAGGTCACAATTTGTTCATCGGTCACAAATAAAAAATTGAAATTATTTTACGGTCACAATTCAAAAAAATTTATATGTCACAATTTCTTCATCGGTCACAAATCAAAAATTTTATAAGTAACAAATTAATTTATGGTCACGAATTTAAAATTTTATAGGTCACAATTTGTTCAACAATCACAAATCACAAACATTATAAGTCACAATTGAGTAGACAGTCACAAATTATCAAAATATCGGTCACAAATTAACAATTTTTTAGGTTAAACAATATTTATTAGTCACAATTTACCAAAATTTGAGTAACAATTATAAGGTTAGTCACAATCACACATTCTTCTAGATCACATATTAATTATTGGTTACAAATTATCAATTTATTAGTCACAACACCTAAATAATTGGTCACACACACTGCCAACCCAACCAAAACTCAGGAGTATTCCCACCACTTACACCACCACCGACACCACTAGCACCATCATCACCTAACCACAACCACTGCCCTCTCCATCGTCACCACGGCTAGCACCACCGCCACCGCCACTTCCTCTATCTCTATCTCCATCTCCATCTACACCACACCACAACCACCACCCCCATAAAATAACCCACAAACCCGTCGCCACCACCACCGCTTGCACCACCACCTCAAAAATCAACACAAAAAATGCCGCAAAATTACTACAAAAAACCAGGCAAATGTAACGCTGAATAACCCAATCCCAAAACCACTACATCGTGCCTCAACTTCCCCCACAGAGGCTCTATTCGCGGGCGTTGCACATCCACGAACAGATCTGTGGCTGCGTGCCTCCGATGTCACCCATCGACGCCGCCTGCAGAGACAGGGTGCACCAGAGGTGCCATGTCGTGCAAAGGGTGGGGAAGAGAGAGAGAGAGAGAGAGAGAGGGGGGGGGGAAGGGATTGGGATCTCCAGAGAAGAGAGATAGGCGGGGAAGAGAGAGAGAGAGAGAGGAGTGGAAGGAGGATAAAATTAGGGTTTTAGGTTTGTGTTAAATGAAATAGATGAATTAATATCTGATTTTTGTATAAATAAAGTTTATATTTGAAATTTGAAATTGAAAGTTTAAAATTCTGGTTTTGTGTAATTTCCACCAAAATTTTCTCAAACTCATTTTCAACCACACATTATCACAATAAAATATTCTACACGTAAACCTAATTTTTTTCCTAATTTTGAACCACGCGTTTTCCAAAAAATCACTATTCTAAAACTCATTTTTCCTTAAAAATTCTTGTTAAAGAGGGGCTCATTGACTTGTACTGCTGACCCATAATCCAGGCCCAAACCCAAGAAAATAGATTCGGCATGTTGAAATCAACAAGTGTGCTTCAATAATCATGAACAGTGACCATTGTTCTCAAACACCTCCGATTGAATTTCAACTACTAGGTCGTCATACTTTCTTCATCTAAACATAATTTATTTTTTATATTTTGTCAACGGAATTCTCAATCCACTTCTATTTTGGCATTGGTTTTGATTCTTAATCTAGGACTGGTTCTTAATCCATGTTAAGTAGCATCACTATTAGAAAAAGGAGCAACAGAGATGAAATTTTAGCGACGGTTTTTTGTTGTTACTATCAACGGATTAACAACAATTTAACGACTTATCATTTTATTACTTTAAAAATTACATATTCAGTCCCTGTTTGAGCCACATTAAATTTTTCGTTCTCATTCTTCTGCTCATTTTCAACCACACATTCTTTAATAAAATAATATTTTTCATTACATCAATAATTTTTTCTTCTTTTTCAACCACACATTCTCCATCAATCTACTATTCCAAAATACATTATTCCAAAATAATGTGGTTCAAACACACCCTCTTTTACCGATAGAATTAAACGTTAGTAACTGCCATATTTGCATTTTCTGAAATCTAGCCCTTGTTTGAGTCATATTTTCATTTTCATTCTCATTCTTCTACTCATTTTCAACCACACATTCTTCAATAAAATAATATTTTTCATTACATCAATAATTTTTTCTTCTTTTTCAACCACACATTCTCCATTAATCTACTATTCCAAAATACATTATTCCAAAATAATGTGGTTCAAACACACCCTCTTTTACCGATAGAATTAACAATGGAAGTATTCCGTTGACACAATTCCATTGCTAATCCATTGGTAAAAAATAAAAAATAATAATAAAGTAAGTAATTTATCATTGAATTTTTCAATAGATGATTCTGTTGAAAACTATATAAAAGAAAAAAAAAAACTAGCAACGAAAAAAATTGTTGTTAAAAGTTTTAAGTAAAAATAAAAAAAATTTAAAAAACATACCATCTGTCGAAAATTTTTTGAAAAAAAAATTATTAAACACTTTCCTACCAAAAAATCCTTCAGTAATATGTTTTTTCAAAAAAAGTATGAGCATCAATTAAAATTTTCAATTTCCCCGTTTGAAAATTCTCATTCTCACTTTTTCTTAAACATATATTTCTCTTCCATCCACACATTTCATTTCCCTTTCTAAAATTTTCAAATTCCCAACCTCATCTCATCCCTCCTCTCCCTCTCTCTATTCAAGCTCCTTTTCTCCTGCAAATCTCCTGTCCTGGTGTGTGTCGCTAGAAGAGGTGGTTGTGCACTGCTAAATCTTTCTATTCGTGATCGAGTTTCATTTATTTTCACTGTTTCTTTGTAGATCCAAGGCCAAAACGAAGAAAGCCGATAGCAAGTTGGTCAATCAAATATTGTTGTTGTTTATATTGTGATTGTTTCTCGATCTAGTATTTTTTTTTATTTTGACTATATTTGGTTAAACAAAGTAGGGCTTTAGCACTTAAAGGTTTATACAAAGTTTTTGTGGTTTATTCATCTTAATATATTTAGTTCTCAAGATAAGAAACATTAATATAATATGATTGTTTTTTCTTTAAATTGTTATTCCAATTAGCGACGGAATTAGCAACGACACCGAACTTAAGCTGTAGGTAGTTTGTCACAAAAAAGTTGACGCTAATACCATCGTTATATCAATCCGTCGGTAATTATCAAAAAAAAAAAAAAATGTCGCTATTTTTTTTGTAATTAGCGACGAATTTCTCTACTTGCCTTTAAATTACCGGCACCACTTTCATAGATGGTTTTACTTATTGAATTTTTCGTCGGTAAAGTCTTCTACCAATGGAAATCGTGGCATTAGCAACGAAATTTGCTGTTGCTGAAGCCATTTTTTTTTTTTTTGGTAGTGTATCTTAACCTAAATTAAGATTTTAAATTGGATTGACATTCTTGATCCAATAAATAATGAATATATTAAAATTAAGCTCTGTTTGGTTGCGATTAAAATCAAATTTTTAGTAAATTTTCATAAAAATTATTGAAATGTATGATTAAAATTAATTGTTAACTTTGATTTAGATTAAAATTTTCATTTTAATCCCTACTGAACACGGGCTAAACCATATTCTTGATCTGGGTTTATAAAAATAAAGACAAATATTTGTCAACCAAGGAAAATAATCTAGACCCTAATCAATATCTCAACGAGAGGTCGGGACTCTGAGTTTGATTGAAAATAATATTTCAAGTAATTTCACTATTCATTCTTTCTATTGAAACCCTATAAATTAACTAGTTTATAGAGTTTAATTTGGAACAAGGCGCATATGATAATTCCATAAGGATAGTCAGAGCATTTTTAATAGGCTCTTTAAAATGAAATATTTTTTATTTTGAGAGTAATGCTAATGTATAAATTGACAATCATCCACCTGTGAGATGACACTAAAATAATAAGGTCAATAAATCGTGTCTTATATTCACATTTTTATTTTACCTTAATCATTTAACCCCATATCACATGGTGTGATGATCCCTCACTTTTTCGTATAGCCCATATTTAGTTTAGATAAAAATCAGAATTTTAATAGATTTTAATAAAAGTTAATAAAAAACACGTGATTAAAAAGTTGATAAAAATTATGGTTGAAAATGCCATTTTGTTTCGTACACGTATCGAAAATTAGAACTTTGAAAATTTTTGAATACGTTTCAAAAACTCAAAATAGAGTTTCCTTTTTTCTTTTTTTCTTTTTGTATTGAAATTTGAAACTTGTACAGACATCTTAGGGAAACTTTTAGAGAACTTTCATTCGAAATATTTGGAAATTCTCATTAAAAAAATTTAATTATGAGCTTTAATATTATACTAAAAAAAATTACTAGGCTAAATTTTAACACCACCAATTTTATGAATTTTTGGATGGTTGTGATTGGATCCGGTGAGGTTGTAGTTCTAGCGGAGGTGGTTTTGGATAGTGCCGTAGTGCTCTCAGTTGATGGCGATGGTGGTTCTAGCGACAGTGGTGCCGCTGGAGGCGATGGTGGTGGAAACAAATTATTTGGTTGATTGTGACCAATAAATTGGTTAATATGTGACCAATAAATAATGTGATCAATGAAATAGATAATTTGTGACCAATTAATAATGTGTGACCTAAAAAATTGTTAAGTTGCGACCAATAATTTGATAACTTGTAACTTAGAAATAATTTGTGGCCAATTAATTTGATATTTTTGACCATGAAATAAGTTATAACTTATAAAATTTGTGATTTGTAACGAATGAATAATATGTGACCTATTAGCATAATAAATTTATAATCGAGAAATAAGTTGTGACTTATAAAATTTGTGATTGATATCTGTGACATCTGTAATTGTGACTAATGCATAATTATGATCATGAATTATATAATGTTATGAACTTAATATATTTAAGTAATAAAATATATTTTTAATTAATTAATTCATAAATAAAATTTAATTAATATTCAAATTTTAAAATAATAAACCTTGTTTCTTATTTTTGAAATGAGTCGTACTTAATCTCTTATATATGATTTTTTTTCCTAAATTTAAACACAACCAATTTTAAGAATTTTCGGGCCCGATCGTCTAATGTTCCAATTTTGTGTCCAATTGTAGAATTTATATTTTTCTACTAAAGTTCAATAAAAAAGAATTCGCAGAATCGGCAATCAATTGAGGAAAAATTATTTATTTCAAACTTCAAAAAGGAAGATATATACTAAAACATGTCTGTGCTTTGCAGGACATAAATAACTATATCGATATTGAGCCAAAGTTGTGCAATGTATGTCGATTAAGATTGAGTAAGCAAGAATGTAGGAGAAAACTTGGAGGAATTGATATTGTCCCCTACCCATCCAATTTAACCAACTTATCAATTTGATGGCTATTACCATTGTTGACCTTAAAAAATGCGTCAACAGAATCCCGACCACCTCTCCTTTGCGTAGGCATCACTTGCCCACTTGAACACCCCGTTAAGAGGCAAAGGTCGTTGGTCGAGAAAAATGTTCGACGACCGTTTGCACTCCGATGGTCAGTCAACAATCGGACGAGAAATAATATAAATGCAAGAGACGAGATAATGGGATTTGACTATGGTTAGAACTACATTATGTGAATTGGATTCACATATATATGGAGAAATGGATATGAGCCTAGTGGGCTAATGGACTGAATTCCAAGCCTAAGACAAGATTGTTTAATTAAATAGTCACAATCAATTGAATAGTCGATGTCACGTCGGAATCTATGAAACCCCTATTATGCTACTAGTATCTTAGTAGCAATACATTGTTACTACTAGCAGATGCATTATATTATTGCTTCCAAATACGCATGTCATATCACTACTAGCGTGTCATAACACTATTTTTACTACGGTCAGTACGCATGCCAAATTATCTATATTATCATTTTATAGAGATCATGTTACTTGCTTCACACTAGGAAGTTTGATTTGACCATCGTTTTACCTTATTTGGACGGGCAAATGGACCTCAATTTATTCTGTATATGTGGTCTGGAGATATTATATTCTATTTTAGGTTGGTTTAGTCCATATTATAGAGGAGATGTTTCCGAAAATTTGATAAACCATATGCAATATCTATCTTCAAGACAATTTGTAAATCCTCGCTTATTCAGGCTTGCACATATATTTTCGAGACAGTTCGTAAGTCCTTATTGGAGCAACTTATATTCTCGAGGCAATTCATAAGTTCTGTAACTAAGTAAGTCAATTTGAGTGCCATTTGGATATCAAAGACCTAGAGTTCTAGTCCCACTAAGATATCTAAAAATTCATTTTACGGCACTAAGATGACATTCTTTGGGATTAGATTGGAATCTATCACATAAGCACACATTAAACATAATATGAGATCTACTTGCGGTTAAATCAAGAAGAGATCCGATTATGCCTCGATATTTTGTTGCATTAACAGAAATACCTTAATCATCTTTGTTTAATTATATGGATGAGCTCATCAAAGCGTTCATCAGCTTTAATTCTTTCATATCGAACCTTTTGAGCATGTCTAATATATACTTATTTTGACTAATGAATATTCCTTCATTAGTTTGCTTAATTTGAAGCACAAGAAGACTTTAAATTCTCCCATCATGCTAATTTCAAATTCATTGCAAATGCATTTTGAAAATTCTTCACAAAGACAAATATTAGTTGCACCAAATATAATATCGACATCATGAACAACAATCATATCATTCTTTTGAATTTTAACGAAAAGAGTAGTATCTGCTTGACCCATTGAAAAACCATTTGAAAGTAGAAATTTGGTCAACATTTCATACCAAATTCTAGGATCTTATTTTAAACCATAAATAGTTTTTCTAAGTTTAAAAATGTGATCTGAATATTTGTGATCTTTAAAATCGGGGGATTTCTCTACAAAGATTTCTTCTTGTATAAAGTCATTTGAAAATGCAATCTTCATGTCCATTTGATAGAGCAAATGTAAGAAGCATGCGAATGGATTCTAATATAGCAATAGGTGCAAAAGTTTCTTCAAAATCAATACCTTCTTCTTGATTGAAACTTTGGGCCACTAATCTAACATTGTTTTTCACAATTATCCCATTCTCATCACGTTTATTTCCATTTTGTGCCAATGATAGTTTGATCATTTGGTCTAGCGAATAAAACTCAAACATGATTTCTTTCAAATTGATTTAGTTCTTCTTGCATAGTTAGACTCCAAAATTCATTAAACTCAGCTTTGTTAAAATTTCTTAGTTCAAATTGAGAAATAAATGCACAACTATTGAATTGATTTCTAAGTAGAAACTCTAGTATTAATACCTTTAGATGTATCACCAATAATAGGTTCCTATGGGTGAGAGGAAACAAACCCTAATTCCTTAGGTAGAGGTGGATCACTTTCGGTAGATTTTACTATATCTTGTTGATTATTTGCTTCTTCCTCGTAAATGTCTCCAAGATTTTTAGGATCATCCTTGTTTTGATCTGGGATATTCATTTGCTCGAATGGAATCTTCAATTCTACATCACGAGCAATACCTCTCTCTTGATCATGAGAATTAGATTCATCAAAGGTAATATGCATAGATTCTTCAACGACTAGAGTCCTTTTGTTAATGACTCTATAAGCTTTGTTTGTCGATAAATATCCTAGAAAGATTCCAACATCGGAGTTTGAATCAAATTTTCCCAAATTTTTTTTGTGTTCAAAATGAAACATTTGCAACTAAAAACTTTGAAATAACCTATGTTTGGAACTCTATTTTTCTCAAGCTCATAGGGAGCTTTTGTTTTCTTTCGACTAACAAGAACTCCATTTACGATGTAGCAAGCGGTGCTAACGGCTTCGACCCAAAAATATTTTGGTAGATTATTTTCATTAAGCATAGTTCTAGCAATTTCTTGCAACGTACGATTCTTCATTTTTACTACACCATTTTGTTGAGGAGTTTTAAGAGCCAATAAATTATGCTCATATCCATTTTCGTTACAAAATCTATCAAAAGCGATATTGTCAAATGCTCCACCATGATCACTTCTAATAGTTGTAATTGTAATCCCTTTTCATTTTAAACATTTTTTACAAAAGTGTTTAACAGCATTCAAGGCTTCATCCTTTAGATTCAAAAATAAGACCCAGGTATATCTAGAAAAGTCGTCGACGATGACGAAAACATAATATTTTCCGCCTAAGCTAGCGGTTCTAAATAGTCCAAAAAGATCAATGTGAAGAAGTTGTAGATATTTTGTAGTTGAAGAGTGTAATTAAGGTTTAAATGAGCTTTTCACTTGTTTCCCAAATTGATAAGTATCACAAATTTTATCGTTCTCAAATTTTAAATTTGGCAATCCTTTGACAATACAATTTTTGGAAACTTTTTAGAGAATATCCATACTAACATGACCTAATTTCCTATGCCACAACCGAGTATCCTCTTTTAAGCTTGACAAACACTTTTCATTACTTTCAAATTCGATATTTATGATATAAACATCTTTACACCTGTCTCCTATAAATATAACTTATTTTGATGTAACATCCTTAATAAGACATTTGGAATGATCGAATTTTATAGTATAATCTTTATCACATAATTGACTAATACTAAACAAATTATATTTGAAGCTATCTACTAATAAAACATTTTCAATTGAAGGAGATGAGTGATTACCAATGGTTTCAATTTCAATGATTTTTCCTTTTGCATTATCTCTAAATGTGGCATGACCTCCATCCTTCTTTTTGAAATTTAATAATGTCCTATCTCCGGTCATGTTCTTTGAGAACCCACCATTCAAGATCCATTTGCTTTTTATCTTCTTTGGTACCTACAAAGATAATTTAATTTTTGGTCTTTGGTACCCATACAAGTTAAGGTCCTTGGTAGTTAGTTTTAGTAGACTCTTGAATCCACTTGTTTTTGTTTTCAAAGTGTAACCTCTTTCTGGTTTAGGCAACATGTACATTTTATTGTAAAAGCTACAAGTAGTGATTGGAAGAGAGGCATTTGATGTTTTAACAAATAAAAGTTTGAAGGATTTTTGTTTTAAGAAAGGTTTATATCTAATTACTCATTTGTCAAAACATATTTTTGATCGTCAAGCATTAAGTCAAAATTCTTCTTACCTTGAGTGAATTTTTGAACAATCTTAGTCAAATCTTCGACTTTTTCTTCTGAGAAAGAATTTTCTTTAATCAAAGAATCATAATCCTTTTGAGTTTCAAAAATTTTCTTTATTTCATTTGTCAATAAGGAGTGTTTCTTTTTGAGAATAGAGTGATTAAGGCAAGTTTTTCAAATCCTCAAAAATTTCATCATATGAACATTTTTCAATAGGGGTTACATCATCTTTGATTTCCATGAAGCACATATTGACGACTTCTTTTTTACTATCATTTTCATCGCGATCATCATAGTCGCTTTCATCCCATATTGATTGGAGTGCCCTTTCTCGATATTTCTTTTCTTGTTTAGACAATCGGTTCTCTTGTGTCCGAGTTTGTCGCAATTATAGTAAATAATTTGTTTCTTTCTTTCTTTTGAAAATTCCGATTATTGCAAAGACCTCTCCATTTTTAAATAAAAAGAACTAGATCATTGAGTTATTCACTCATATTTTCACTTGTAGTTCCTTCTTCAATTTTCGATTTAAGCAATTTGGCTCTTATGAGACTCCTTTGATTCTTCTTTGCTTTTCCTCATTTTCTCCTTAGTTTTTGCGTTGTTGATATCACAAGTCATCAAGGTACCATAAAGTTCTTCCAATGGATATGAGTTGATATATTTAGTATTCTCTATCAATATCCTTAATGAGCTCCAATCTTTCGATAGTGATCTAAACATTTTGCTTACAAGCTCACTGTTAGTAAATTTACGATCAAAGTCTTTAAGGCCATTAACAATATCGGTAAAGCGAGTAATCATATCGACGATAGATTCATCTTGTTTCATGAAGAAATTCTCAAATTTTTTAATCAAAAGATTAATTTTGGTTTCCTTCACTTTACTCATACCAACATGAGCGACTTTTTATGCATGTCAAATATCATATGTGGAATCACATGTGCTAATACGATTAAGTTCATTTCTATTTAAAGCAAAATAAAGTAGATTTTTGACTCTTACATTTAAAGATAATTTTCTTTCATCGTCTTCATCATACTCCTCTCTAGGTTTTGGAATGGTTTGATCGGGTTTGCCATCAACCTTAACCATCTTTGTAGGCACATAAGGACTATATTCAATGACTTTTCAAATATTATAATATTTGGATTGAACATATATCATCATTCTAGTTTTTCAATAATTATAATGTGTACGTCAAGAAGGGAGGACGATTTGTAGAATGTCCGTCAATGTTTTAAAGTTGTGGTTAGCCATTACTCAAGATTTAAATCTTTAAAAAATCAGCACCTTGCTCTAATATCAATTGAAAGCCCAAGAATAACTAACCAAGAGAGAGGGGGGGGGGGGGTAAATTGATTTTTAAAACTTCTTCGAAAGATCACTTCAAAGTTTTAAAATTTTTTGAAATGAATATATCAATCAAACAAAGAACACAAATATGAAAGCTAGAAGTAAAAGGGAAGAGAATAAGCAAACAATATAATTATGGAGGTTTGATCCAAATCGATGATCTCCGTCCACCATTACAGAGCTCTTCGTCACGAGCAAGACATGTTTACTATACTTGATTGACTTATGGTACAATTCAAACACTTACAAAGCTTTCGGTGACTTATAGGCAAGAAGCACCAACCCATACACAATATTAAGCTTTAGGAGACCTGAATACGATCCACAAGTTTGAGAAGAAGTAATTTTACAATTTGAAACTTCTCTCTTAATAATTGATATAGAAAAATTAAGTACTAATAGAGAGATAGACCAACACTTCAATGAATAGTAATAAATGAAAGTTCAGGTGTTAGATGAGAAAGTTTTGATGAAAAAGATGAATAATTGATTTGATTCACTCAATCAAATGTTTTCACAATAAATGATTTGATGATAAATAAGATGTAATATCAATATAATTTTGCTCAAGAATATCTTACTTTAATGCTCTTAAAAAGTCTTACAATGAAGGCAAAATGTGAATATATTTATAAAGTTCAATGAGAAAAAATATTTGCCGAACCGAACAGTCAAACGAACGTTTGCTTACTTGTCCGGATGTTCAAAAATTAATCGTTGTGCACAGACGTTAGAGTGGTCAAAAAGTACCGTTACATGATCTAGATGTCTACATGGAAATTCGGACGTACGATGCTTTGTTCGAACATCTGCATTTCAACAATTTGATCCATTTTGTCTTTGCATGGTAAGATGTGAATATTTGAAATATGATCTAATTTTCACTTGTGATTTTGAAAATCAATTTTCGTTTTAAAAAATGATTTATGCAAATGATGATCAAAGTAATTTTTAGCATATCAATTTGGTTTGAAGCTTTCATTGTTTGATGCTAAGAATTGAAGTATTTATACAATTACAAGTGAATATAAAAGTCTAATCCAATATCTTCCTTTAATGCTTGACTATTGAAAATCTTTGTCTCGATTGATTTATTTTGAATGTTCAACTTTCATCCCTTCCTTCATTGTAAGTCCAATTGTTCGACTTTCATCACTTCCTTCTTTGTAAGTCTGATTTGTAATGTGATGGTCTTGATATCGACCTTTTGTCCTTGATCAATCAAAATTACATAGGATGCTTTGAAGACTTAAAACCAATTGTTAAAGACAAAATTCAATTTTTTTTTTGTTATGATCAAAATATTAAAGATAGGGTCAACCATATGTCTACAGTTTTCACGTGACCTATAACTTTGAATGTTGATTTCTTTTGCGTGCATCGAAACGAGTATATCATGCTCTCAAACGTGAATGCGGTGATCATCAAAATTCTGCAATTGAATTTTCCTTGATGGAGAGAACATTAGGATTGGGCGTTGTCTTATTCGATCCTTTTCTGAAGATAATCAAACCATACTGAGTACCAACAAGTATTTTGAAATTGAAACCATTCGTTCCATCTCTAGATATGGAACTTAATCCTTCAATTTAGGTCTAATTTTGTTCCTTGTATTAAGTTCTCAAATTCACTAATCAATACAAATGAAGTGCCCAACTATAGAAGTCCTTATGCTATAATTGTTTAATATCTAAATTATCTATAATCTATTCACTTAAAAGATTTATATTGATGCTAATGATTTGCATTTTTCAAGTCTAACTAAATGCGATAACAGTAAAATTTTGATTAAATTTTTTCGATTCTTGATATTAGAATTGAGAAGCGCACTGAACCGATCGATTTTCGATTTAATACTTAGGATCAATTAGAACTTGAGTAGAAATGGATTGAACAGTCCGATGCTGATTAGGTCCAATAGTTCTGGTAACATTTGGCCATCCTAGACATTACTATAACATTTTCAATGATTTTCTCGATTAGTTATTAAAACGAATTTTGTTTGCTCCAAAATTCTAAGATTAGATTTAGCAAAACAAAACATACAAAAATATTAAAATTCAATGTTCCGAATCCATGATACTGCTATCTTATTCGTAAATAAAGTTCCAACTATCTAATTTGTTACAGAAATGAGAGGCATCATCAAAACAAAATGACATTTATTATAAATCTCATGTAATTTTTTTAGTAATCGCTCCTTGAGAGAAACATAACGTTTTGAGAAAATTATGTCGTCTAATAGTGATATTTTGCAACAATTTCAACTGAAACTTTTGCACAGTCTTGATTATTGAAAGTACAAGACAAAGACTACAATTGGAAGCGAGAGTGCGTTTTATGATATGCGTAGAGGATGGATATTCTTTGCAATTTACAATTCTAAAGTGTATTGACAACTCATCATAGAAGCTAAGTTACGTATGGACCAGTCCCCCGAGGCATAACTCAGTGGTGCAAATGACAAGAGTGAGGTAGTCTTAGCTGAGCTGGCAGCCGCAGTGTGAGAGTTCAATTCCTGCCTCCTACAAGGTATGAAATTTGACTTTTTGTGGGCACCAGTATGGCAGCTC